>JAODLL010013026.1:0-28946 GCA_026546735.1 Forbesichthys agassizii | reverse complement strand
TATATATAATATTTAATATTTATATTAAAATCCATGCTGCCACTTTGACCATGAACCAAAGGGATGCATCTCTCCTACTGTATACTTTAGATACAGCTTTACAGTTTGTGCCCCCACTGGCATACTAAACAGAAAGGTAATGCTTTCCATCTGGAACAGTGTGAATATCTGCTGTCACCTGCTGCAGCTAGTTTGCTTGTTTTCTGTTTAACTGCTTATGCCTGGCCCTCTTAGAAAAGACTAATGCAACTTGTCTTCTTAATGTGTGCTACTGCACTGTAGTTTGGCTGGTATTTTCAAGAGACTCGGGACCAGAGGATAACTGGAATGGATACAGTGGCTAGGCTAATGCTTTTATGGTTTGGAATTATAAAGAACATTTAATAAGTATTCTAACATGCAATGTGTTAAGTGTCACAAAATTGACAGTGTTATTATTCATAGAGATGTACACATAGAACGTTTAAACCAGTGAAAACCTTTATTTTTATTTTTTTATTGTATATCCTTCTAGGCCTACCTCCCAAGTAATCTTTCAAAATGGTCTTGGATTGCATGGTAAATATATTTGGGGTTTGGTGGTGTTGGAAGGTAAACACTGTAAATTGTCATAATTAGTTGACCAAGCGCCATGTTCCAGCCAGCATCTCGAGGTGATAATTGCCTAATAAATGCAGGTACTTTCCTAAAGCAATATCTGGAGCAGTTTCCCCAGAACATAAATGTCAACTGATACAAGTATATTTTAAATCAAATGTTGCTAGCTTATATATGCATTCTGCCATTACAAAGTCAGAAGTCAGTCCGGGGGGAAAAAAAAAATCTTCTGGCAGAAATAAGATAATTAGATTGATGCAGTGCCACATAAATGATTCAAGGCAGCTCAAATTGTGATGGCTTATTTATATTTCCAAGGCGTGTTGGCCTGGTTTCAGCCGATATACTGCATGACGGAGCCCTTTTCATATTTGGCACTGATCCAAATGCTCTAGTATTCTCCCCACACCTATATGGCTACGCATGCATGATTATCTTCGGAGCAAATCACTGTGATTTAGTGTGTAGGTAACCCTAGAGGCATTTTACTACAAAGGTTTGTCTCCTTAGGATTTCCAGACTTTCCATATTAGTGGTTTTCTTTAATGTGACATACTGTATGTCCCCTGTACCCTGAATATGAATAGCAGCATTGCTAAAACACTTGCTGTGATGGGAAGGTATGAATTGTATGACCTACTGTATGTTTGCATTGTCTTCACAAAACGTCATTCTATTCATGTTTAATGTTGAAATAAGGAGTCTGATAGATGTCAGTTGCTTTGTCTATATTATTTATGTCCCAATTCAACCTCATGTGGTGCATGAGATATCAATGAGCAGACGCAATGTTTGCTTTGGCAGAACTCTCTGCTATTCAACATGTTCTGCTACCATGTGCAGCAAGGTGCAACGCTGCAATTATTCTCTATGTGCTCCTAAACATAAGAAAGGAACATTCCAGACCCATTGGTCCAACACAATTCTCACATTTGCCAGTTTTTTTTGGTGGGGGAATGTTCTTCTCTCATTAATAAATGAGCTGTTGTTGCAACACCGATAAGAACTACCCAGTGCTGTGTTTATTTTGCCTATGAGCCGTGGACAGTGTGTCATAAGACCTGTCTTTGCAGTGCACCCAGAGGAAAGCTCCACTAGGAATAGTTTTATTATGTTATTGTCAATATCCTGTTTGCTTTTTGGCTGTGCTTGACTCACAGGTTGTTCTGGTGAGCCTTCGAGCCCCTGTAATGTCCATGACATCCATTAGCTGATTCCACTGTGAGCCAAGAACACAGGAACACATTAAAAAGTGGAGCATTACAGCTCATATCCCATAACCTCCCGTGGCTATGCTAGCTAGGTGGAAGAACATATCAACAGGTCACTGAAAAGCATACAGTATCATTTATTTTTCTGTTTGAACACTTTTGTTAAAAAACTTTTATTTTGTAATTTTTATTATTATGGGGAATGTTGTAATGACCTGTGTGGGAGGCATTTGCCGGCAGACATGGAATTGTATACACTGAAATCAATCAGCTTTTGCTGTTTGTGTACATATAAATGTCAAACATCGCGCTAGTGTTTTTACAGAGCACACTGTATTTCAGGTAAATAAATCACTACGCAGAACACGCACATGAAGCGTGCTAGTATCAACATTTTCGCATTGCCCACCCCATTCCAGTTTCACCCAGTTCCGATCTACATGCAGTATTTCTACTGATAATCATTTCAGTTGGTTGTTCAGTTGACCTGGATTCTAATGTGACCAAACTAATAGCGTTCCTCTTTGGAGTTGTGTGTTAATTTCCAACAAGGGCCTATTGTGCAGGGCCATATGGCTATAACATCACATCACATCACATCACATTACTGCACATCATATCTCACATCAATTTAATAGCAGCTGTAATAGGACAATGGCGCAGGTAAACACAACTCCAGCTACAGTACATAAACATAATGACCTGTCTATCTTTAATTAGGACGTTTTGTCACAGCTTATCTGACACATGCTCTAGGTTTGGAGGCTATATGGTATCCTTACAGTCTCAGTGGTTCTTAATGAAGGGGGTTGGACCCCTTGCGGTACCACAAGATTCTTTTCTTGGCGGCTTCTTCATCATGAGAGCTAGGGCTTAGTGTAGATGAAACAATTGGCCCCAGTGCGTATGCAGCTATAGACCACACACGCATAGTGGCACACAATATATATACTGTATATATATATATATAAAAACAATTTTCTCTCTTTCTTTTCTCTCTCACTCAACGTGGATTAAATTCTTTGAGAAATGATATATTTGGTTTTTAGTCAGGCAGCAGCACGATGACACACACAGTCTCCCCCTCTTCTCTCTTTCAAATGTTCTCATGGTTTCCTCAAAGTGGGAGGGGGGTTACACAATGTAGGTTTTGCGCCACTGACATTAATATCCTCATAAGTCATCGCAAAAGCCTAACAGTCTAAACAAATTTTGTTTCCTTCTTCACTATAGAGTAAGACACGTCCATGTAACCATCCTAAACACAGGGAAAACAAACCGTTTCACTTATTGGAGTTTATGCCGTGTTTCTGATAAGGGTGACTGTTTCTTCAAACCTCAGCAGAGGGAAAAGCCCCTTCCACCCGATCACTGTGTCTCTCTAGCAAGGCTTTAATCAAGTCAAGTCCAATATATCCTGGCAGGGAGCTGAACATCATTGTGCTGTTCCCTTACTGTTTTGAATATGAAATGTCTTCAGTATGTACCTTTGGGGTACAATACATGTTCCATTCACGATAATCATTTATCTTTTCTTCTTTGATATGACTTACACTGCACATAAATTCAATTCATCCAAATCCATTGAATGTTTACCAGGTTGTTTCAAAAGCATTTAACATAGGGATGTCTAATCCATAACCCATACTCCATAAAACCGCAGCAGGGACATTGAAGTCCCACATGCAGCACGTGTCAGAGAGCATTGATGTAAAAGAAAAGGAAAGCTAAACCCCTCCACGCTTGGGACGCTTGATGAAAACCAGTCCGAATCTCTCATCGTCCTGTTCCTAATCAAAAGCAACCGTTTATACAGCAATAGTCATATTTTGATTGTAACGTCTGTTTACTTTTTAGATGTAATCTGGAGAGGTGAATTGCTCGCAGACGTCGGCACATCCTGCCTGTTGCGTCTGGCCACAGCATTGTACATTATATCACCGAGGGCTGTTAGCCTAAAGCCTGTGGTCTCCAGGATATTGCATGGTCCTCATTATGGTCTGCTGAAGAGCGGGGCACAGCAGATGGTGCCCCGGTACATCTTGCTGATAACAGAATGTGCAGTACAGTGGTCTGCCTGAGACATAATAGAACAAGTGGCTTCCTTACGAAGATCGTTTTGTAAAATCCGGTTAAGCTCACTTGTTCTCTAACGTCTTTGGTTGATTTGCACGTGTGCTTGTGTGTGTGCGTGCATGAGGATGGCTGTGAGCTATGAACAACTTTCATTGTTTAATAAGATAAACAACCATAAAAACAATCTAGAGTATAGCCTATTTGATTTGAGATAATAAATAGATTAAACATAATAATGAACACATGGCTTGCTTGGTTTTCAAAACCTAAATCCTCTTGCCATCCCACCTCCTATTTTTAGTATGAGATGCTTAAGAGTTCAAGCAAATATTTGGAATATTAACAAAGATGCTGCTTTGTAATGCATTTCAATGGAAGCAAAAATGGAACGCTTCCAGTCTCGTTAAGTGGGCGTGTCACATGGCATTTTTTGTGGAGGGTGGCTAAATCTACCTTAAAGTCAATTTACCCCAGTTTGCTGCAGATATATATTGTTGTGGCCTGAGATTGATTTTAGGTGCTTGGGAAATAATGTAAGACCCATTTATAACGCCCCAGAGATAAATATTGAGCAATAGTATGATGAAATTCATGGACCTCCCCATTGATTTGCATGGAACGCTGAGATGTTCTGGTCTGCATAACGGGTGAAAAGTCCACCCCCTCCCTTCCAAAAATCGAATTCAGAAGTTTCCAAGCTCTCTGGGTCAAGGTATTCAAGGTATAATAAGTAATCCTTGAGAATGCTTGCCAAATTTGAACTAAAATCAAAACAAAAACCCCTCTCCCTTGAATGCCATCGGGTGCTCTGCCTCACACATTGTAAATGCATTGAGAAGGCTAGGATATTGTTGTCGTGTGCGGTCTGCACCACTTTGTTTGCGTTCCTTTTTACCAAACCAGGGCTGCGTAGAAGCATCAGATCATTTCTTTAGCACGCACAGAGAATGGTAAGCTATAGTGGACCGCAAGGATATATGTGGTGAATTTGACCAAATGTGCATTGGTGTACAAAGCATTACCATACATTATTAGCTGGAATTGCCGCTTCAGTGCCACTGTCGCACTGGAACAACGGTATGAAAATACTGCACTTCGGATACCTTAATGAAGAGATTTGTTGGTGTCCGCTGAGAGGGGACTCTGGGAGATGAAGGAGAGATGAAGTCATTCTGTTGAATTGAGGGGAGACGCTGTCGTAGAGAAGAGAAATAAAGTCAAGGGGGAAGGGGCGACATCAGTTGTAATGCTTCACCCGTCTCGCTGCTTTTTACAAGGGGCTGTAATTAAAGACGGGCCGCGGCGTTGCGGTCGTACCGCCACAGAGCGCCTCATGTTGCTGACAGACACCAAGGCCGAGGCCAGAGGCCTTGGGAATCACGTTCCGCTGTTTATCCACGGGCAGCCAGTTCAGTTCAGTTGTTTTTCATCATACCTTGTCTATAGAAACATGTCTTTCAAATCCAGTTTAAACCCCCATGACACTCAAATAGGAGCGGGCTGTTACGTACGCCCAAGCTTTTCGTTAAGTGTTTCTTGGACGACTGTTTGTCTGTCAGCGACTGCCGGCTGTAGCCTCCTTTTGCCGTCTCAGCACTTCAAGTCAAGGCGCTCCGTCAGCGGGTGCGAAGCACATCAAATGACACAGCTGTGGCCGTCAGAGGTATCATAACCTCGGACATACTGGAAGCTGAAGTGACAACGGAGGAGATTACAGCAGGCAGATATTGTGTCTCACTTGTGCTAGAGCCTCATGTGCATATACATGGCTCAGTGACTTAAGAAATCCTCAGGCTACTTGTGAACCATAAAAGGGGATAAATAGCAGGATTAAGCACATTCACGTTTACAGGATCTGGCACCCGTATTCTTTCTAACAAGAACTTGTCTCAGTAATGTATTAAGACCAGTGACAGGTACAGCAAAGTGCGCCATTACTGTAGTGATTCAGTCCTCTTACCCATAAGTCTTTGTACTTGGACCAGGTTTGGCTATTATTTCTGTTTAGGTAACAATATCGTCAGTATCGTAAGTGATTCCAAAAATGGTTGATTTATTGTTTGCCAAAAGCTTACATAGGATTCGTTTTTTTTTTTTTTTTTGTTCGGCACTTTGCCAGCAGACAAGCACGCAAAACCCCCCACTCCGATAGATGTATAAATGATTATAGAAAAATGTTCTCCAACCACTACTGACAGTGGAGTTCACCAGAGACTCAACTCCATGCCACCAGCTTTCATCACGTTCCTTGGTTTATAATGTTTTTCTAATGCCCGTAAAAATAATATAATTGACTCTTTTTTCCCTTTTTCTTTTACCAGATATGGCTCAGACATTTTAAGCAAAGGCTGGAAATTTTCATAAAGAATTAATTGGAGGTCCTTTCTTCTTCTGTGACTTTCTCCCCCTCTCTCCCCCACCACCCTGTTCTCCCTCCGTGCTACCCAGCGTCAGCCTGTCTGGGAGGCTGATCTGAAGGCCCTGAGAGGAGGGAGCTCCGTCGGGCAGACCGGCTTGCTACTGGGCAACTCTCTCTTCTCCAAAGAGCTGGAGAGCATGGGCAAACACCTCGCCGGTAGGCAACTTTCTGTCTGTCTGTCTTCTGTTACAACCTAGATCAAACGCTTGTTAAACTCTGCAGGCACCACACACATGCATGAAGAGTAGACATGCATTTCTGGCCCAGTTTAGTTCTTCCACTGCGGACCAGAGAAGTGTCATTATTAACAACGGATCTTCCTGCAAAATAAAAGGCCTTCATAAAATAATTGAGCTTCCCTCCAGAATCCATCTAATAAGCAGAGTTTAGACATAGCCGATTCATCTGAACGCGGCGTCTGATTCAGGCGTGCGTGGTGAAGTCCTTGGCGCGCTGGGAAATTGACACATTCTGGAGTCACAATCGCTTCTCGACACCTCCCTCGTCATTTGATGCGACGTTCGGCTGATTCCGCAAGTTGAGTTTATCGCTGCGACGATCAAGGTCGCTTGGAGAGACGTCACTGCTTAACATCATGTGTCACCCACTGTTTGTTTATTTTATGCCTCTCTCTCTCTCTGTCTCTCTCTCTCACACACACACACCATTGCCTCCACGCCCTTAACATTCCACGCTTATGTGAAGCACATTGGCCACACTTAACAAACCAATTAATGTCACCCGCCATTGGCCCCCAGCTGTTAAAGTCTTCTCAGCTCATCTGCACGCTGTCTCTAACTGCTCGTAGTCTTTGTGTGTGTTTGTGCGTGCGTGTGTTCGTGGGACACAGAGCCACGCAGACCTTTGAGGACGATAAAGGAGGATAATGTGTGTGCGCGCGTTAACAACACGCTCATTCTGGTCCCGGCGGCTATCAGATGGCATTGATTTCTAGTTGTTTTACGCCTTACTGAATATTCAGGCAGAGGGCTCCCACCAGGCAATTGAATGGGGCTAGTGAACGAGCTAATTCGGCCCTTTCATGCCTTTATTAGCTGCTAATGCTTTCCATGTTGAGAGCCAGGCACTCCCTTTTCATCTCATCCTTGTACCCCAATTATGTGGTTGGGTGAGTTCTCTTTGTCCGCCTTGTGTGATAAAATGAATCTACACTATTTTTGCAATGGACGTGAAAATTACTGGTGAGCGAATTTGTATCGAAAGACGCCACGGTTGAATTAAGTTTGGGGTTATGGGGAGGCCATTGTTTTTAATACGGTGAGCTTTTGTCTGGGCCTTGTATTTAGTCTGCCCTTGATTCTACTCCATGTATCTCTGTTGACATGGCTACTCTTATGAGGCAGTTGATCATGTTTGTGTTTTACTGCAGACATAATCCACAGTGGAGAGAAATTGTTGCTTGATTTAAGAAGAACGTTTCTGAAACGGTTGTATAGCATGTTGGCGGCATAGCCACCATTGTCCCTCACCAAGATCTATTGCTGTTGAATCAAAGGCTATATAATTGATTAGATCTGGGTTTCCTTGTCTTCTTTCTCACACTTTCTTCACTTTCTTCACTTACATCCCCCCCAACGTGTTGTTTTTTTTTTCTTTCTCATTTCTGTTCCTTATTGGAAATGTGGCTCAGAACTAATCAGAGCTCCATATGGATGTTTGATACCCTCCCTTTGATTTTTGAAAAAGCTGTTGTCTCCCATCAGTGTCAAAGGCCTGCAGTAATCTCTCCGTCCGGTGATGTCGAAAACCCAGCTGCTTGTCACCGGCCCTACTTAACAGGAAGCCGGGGGATGCAGTTTGTTTATAGTAAAATCATGAGTACATCGGCTGTATTACCATTTACGGCGTTCACGGAACTTATTCTCCAGGAAAAATGCGGTGTTTGTCATGTAAGTGAAATGAATATCCATGGAAAGCCATATCGTATCCTGTTTATGTAGGAGTAAAGCACCAGGTATGGAGTTTTATAGAGCTTTAAGTGAGAAATCATTAAGACAACCAATCACATTTATCCACACAACTGTTTATACATTTTTTTCATATCACTGCTTTTCTCCAAATATTAACTTTTAAGCCCCTGCTTTTTAATAATGCAATTTAATGATTAGTCATACTGTACATACTACAGCCATACCATAAAATGATGTCATACCAAACTGTATAGTTAATACGTATCCAATAACCGTCCAATATCCAACATGTACGGTAGAGGGGTTTGAAGTTTCTAAAACCTTGGTATATTATTAATTTCCAACAATGTGTAATCCAGAGCAGACAGATTATTATTTTACATTGATTTATTTATCGAAATATCCCAAGTTCCAATGGTAGGGCTACAACTTACGATGGTGGTGTGGCATAGTATAATAGTTAATGACGACGATGAACTATCGAACGCAAACCCCTCCACCCCACCTTGAATGACGTATATATTAAATAGATGCCCAGTGAACCGGCGCCAGCCTCAGGTGGCAACAGTAACTACATAAAATTAAACAAACTAAAACCAGAACTATCCATATAAAAAAAACAGTAGACAAATGGCTCCTACAATCTCCTTTTAGTATAATTCAGACAAAGGCCATGCTGTACATTATTTGTTCCCTTACTTATTCAACGTCTACATAACATATAATGCAGAGTGCAGTCAGGTTAAAACAACACAGGCGCAATGTCATTCTGTACACAGGCGCTTTATTGAGCACCTGGGCAATGTGTCTGTACTGCATCTCACAGTAAAGGTTGACCTCTCAACAATCAGTGCTGATTAAGTACAGCAATGCGAAGCTAATAATGCATGTCACAGACTTAAATACAGTACTTTACGTCCCAGATGGACAGTATACCAAACAGTTGTCGAACTAGTCTAGCTCATGTACCAGGGCAGCATTTGGAGCGATGTTGCAAAGGGTTTCTGCTTTGCATACATTGCTTGCGATCTGCGGAGTGTGTTTCAGATTTTTTGTTTGTTTTTGACAAAAGCTTAAGTTGCTGCTAAATGGACGGGTTTTGTGAAGTGCAGGAATGTTTCTATCTGGTATTTATTTAATGTCACACATGCACTGTATAGTTGTCCGGGAACAGTCGCTGCTTGGTGATTCATACCTCAAATGATTCCCTTACAAATGATAACTCACAGGCTGGTTTGTTGAATCCTTATTGCCAAGAGGCTGAAGAAAAACATGGAAAAACTTAGCTAGTTGTTGATCACACAAGTTGGCTCCATCGCGTCTCTCACAAACAAAACTCCATTTGAAACTACCAGTGAGGCAAACAAATAGTTACCAGTGAGTGATAATGTCAACTTGGAAGCTTCTCTGACAGAGGAAGTAGGATTCACCACAATTTACTGTGTCTATAAATATTGTCATTGTTGACCAGAAGTAGGATTAAATCAAACTCACCCACTCTGCTCTTCATTGAAGCCTGTGAATCATCTTTTGTTTTGAGATACATATTATTGAGAGGCTGCGTGATGTCTCTCAGATCAAGAATGATATTGTAAGGCTTACTTTTAAAGGCCTTTAAGTGCCATTTAAGTGCCATTAGTCACTATATTTATTTGAGTGCTTGTGCTCATAACAATACATACAGTACAATTACGGCATCCCAACAATGTACAATTTGCTTCCCATCCCATTTTGTAATATTGTTGTACATACAGAGTGCTCCCTTGAGAGATGGGTTAAATGCAGAGGATGAATTTCACAACATGTACAGTATGTGTATATGACAATACAAGCTATTTACCTTTACCGTACAAATATATTTTGATGTGCAGAAGATACATTAGATTGCCAACAGCAAGCATTGACATTTACCAAGCATGAGGAGGAACGTTTTTCACCAGACTGAAAATCCTAGGAATGCCCTCTGTCAAATTAACACATTAACACATCCTGAGAATTCTGATTTCAAGAGAAGCAAATACTGTTGGCCAATAAGGTGTGTGTCCTCCAATTATGTTTGTTCCAGAGGTTGAGAAGGACCTGGCCAAGCTTGCTGAGGCCGGGAAAATGACGAGCAAGAGCTCCAACAATCCCCACAGTAGCCTTCGCCTCAGCCCGCTCCTCCATAGGCGAGAGCCCAACACGTTACCTCTCTCCGGACAGCTCTCCAGACCACAGTCTCCAGCCAGCAGCCACACGACCAAGTCCATCGGTGTGGGCCTTCCCCTACTCAACCCCAAACCCACCTCCCTGGTCATGGGTCGGACGCCGAGTAACCCCAGCAGCAGGACTCAAACCCCCAGAACCCCCAGCAGACCACTGACCCCAAATAGTTTGTTGACGCGCTCTGCTGTGACCCCTGGAAGTCATAAAGAAGTGACCTTCAGGAGGTCACGGAGCCGCCCGGTGACACCCACAAGTCAGCCGGCTCGACCCAGACCCTTACTCACCCCTCCCGGGCTCAGCACTACAGACACCTGGGGAGCTAGCCTACGGGCTTACCTGTCAGAGGTGAGACCCCAACCGTTCCATTTATAACACAAGAAAACTTTTTATATGAGTAACAGCCGTCAGCAAGATTTGAGACAGCTAGAGATGCGAACACAATTAGGTTTATAATGTTTGGATAACCCTATAGCACTCGGGTTGTCAAACTATGTACTCTATGTTGTTCCATATGTGTTAGAGTGGTCATTCTGCTGTGGAAAAATGTGTCTTTCCTTTAAAAGAGAATTTTCAGCGAGACATTACCCCCAAAACCTTTTTGTGGTATACTTTACGGGAGAATGGTAAAATATGAAACCCTATTAGAGGGCTTGATTAACAGCGGCAGGAATTTTGCAATCCCTTCATATTTTTGACAGGTCCGTCTGTTGATGCCTAGTGAGATTATCAAACGCACCTGAACACCTATTCAGACTTGACTGACATGGCCTGAACCTAGTAAAAGAGGCCCAATAAGATTGTGAGGGAATTGTAAAATACACAAGGAAGGGATGTGAAGCCTGGTCTTGCTTTTCATTTCCTACCCTGGTGTATTAACTCATCCTGCCGCTGAGAATAAGAGCAGTTTCCTCTTTCCTTTTGGGACCTTCATATTTAAGCAATGTAAAATGAAACGCTTAAAATACTTTAAAAGGTGACGCAGGCAATTTAGGTATAAAGCATTAGCTTGAGGACTATCCACAGAGGTGTACTTGGAATACAGGGTAATAAAGACAGTTGTAGCACTAATGGGGCTGGTATTTGTGTGTGCCAGCACTCAGTGCCTCTGGTTTTAGAGTTCGCTTAGCATTCTTTCTCTCATTAGCCTTTTTTGACAGATTCTTTTTTGCACAGGTTAGTACACCTCTACATATAAAACCATTATGGCACTGGTAAAACTGGGATATGAGAGCTTTTCTGTTTTGACCATTTTTGAAATGAGTTTAGTTTAGATTTTCTGTTTGAATGTAACTAGAATGTTAAGTTGCTAAGTGACACTTTGCAGCTGGTCTGAATGCATATTTCCAGATGTTTTTCTTTCATTCCGTATAAGCAGTGGAAGTAGATGTGTGTACAGTGTATGAATAAATCTAGATTAATGAACAGATGGATAAGTATACAGACACCAATGTAGACATTCACTTTTGCTCTAACCTGCCTATCTCTCTTTTCCTTTTATGTCCACAAACGTAGAAATGAACCCTGTGGTTTTTATTGTCTTTATATTTACCCTGCCTTTTCTCTTCCTTTCATCTCCTATCTAGTATCTCTTCACCTATACTCCCTTTTCTTTTTTCCTATCTTGTCCTACTGTGTATCGCATTCTAAACTAATGTTTCATTCTCCTTTCTCCTCTCCTCTCCTCTCCTAGGATGAGTTCTACCAGCAGCTTCAGGCCATCAGACAGCCCTGGCACATTCCTAGTGACACAGATAGTGATATTCTGGACACTCCTGAACAGGACAAAGGTAAGTATATGCCAACGCCCACTGGCGACGGTGTTCAGGGGCGCATCAAGGAATGCAACGTTTGAAACGACGGAGGAGCTCACATATCTGCAGATGCATGTTTATGGCTTGACGCGCAAGAAATAGAACCGCATTGTAAACCTTGGCGTCAACGCATGTCAGACGCCGCCAGTGGGCGATGCCCCGTTTAAAAGAACTAGATCTAAACCTCTGGTGTCTCTTGACGCGAGTCGACGCCTTCAGTGGGCGTTGGCCTTAACTCTTCAGCCCAAGCATCTTAAAACATCATGGTTACAAATGACCAAACTGTAGTGATAGTATTTATATAAACATAGGAAATGGTAGATCTGTACTGCAATAATTTATGATTTAGATTTTTATGGTGGCAGGTCAAATGCCAGTTGCTTCCATTTCTACATGAACATATTGCCCTCTTAATGTCTTCCCACAAACATGTCTGATTTTCCATAAACTTCAATAGTGTCATCTCTCAAAAGCGAGTGACTAATACATTTCAATGGCAATGACTTGAACATATTCTGTGTGAATCTTAGCGATGAAACATACAGTACTGGATAAGGTATAAATCGTTCCATATTCGGGTTACATCATGCTATCTATTCAAAGGTGGAATAGATTGTCGAATATTATGTTTTCCTGGTAGCGTTTAAGAGATATGTCGCCATTAGGGTCTAGTCGATGGACATGAACGGTTCTCCGTTGCAGGTCGTAAATTCAATCATAACAGTGGTCTGGCTGAAACCCGGGGCACCACATTGCTCTGGCTTTAAACGTGACAGAATTAGATCAGACCTTCAAGGTTCTGCTCCATAAATCACATGAATGTTTTTGGTAATATGGACTGATTCTTGCCTGAGGCTTGCCAAGATGAAAAGTAATACTAGCGTAAATTCACAGAGGTCTACTAACAAACCAATCAAATTTATGGCCTCTTAACATTCATGGTGAGAATTCTGCATGTAATGTATAAACATTTATCATGATTATTTCCAGAAATTGATATTGTAGATGGATTACACTCATCATTATTTAAGAAAAAGTGTAATGCCTGCTCTGATAGAAAATAAACAAATATATACAAATAGCAGTTCTGCAGTTAATGAATCACGCCATAACTATTTACGCGGAGAAATGATATAAACTTTTATGTTTATGTAGCCATAGCACTATTTTCTGACAACAAATTCAAACAACAGCTACTCAAAAAAACGAAATACATGTTAGTGTGTGGCGATAGATCAAATAATTGTATAGACTTCATGAAACAAAAATGTCAGTCAACATTATTTAAGGATGCAGAAAGTTTTAACATGTAAATGCAGCCGTAACAAGTTCCCACTCTGCAGTGATTATGCCAAATTAATTTAAGTGATTGGATACGTGTTTCCTTAATATCCTCTTGAATGGGGTGGGTGGGTGTCATTTGCACAAATTGTGGCTATAGGTTTGTGTTTTACTGTGTGTGTGCATGTGCATGCTTTCATATGACATCCCTTCTTCAAGCCTCATTCTACTGCATGTGTCTGAGGTCTAGCCAAGGCTAGGAGAGCTAAATAATGCAACAAAATAATGTTATTCTATATACTTCCACAATGGGGTAACCACACATCTGTCCCATACCGTACTTCAAAATAGTCATATACTTAGTCTGCTCTAAACCATCTTAGTTATTTATGAATTAACCTAAGAAATGTTTCATGATCTCAAACAGAACACTATGTCCAATAGATGATCATGATTCCACTGCACAGCATATATTGATGCAATAAAATATGGATAAAGATTGTCCTGTGGTTGTAGTGCTTTGATTATAGCGGAAGTAACATAAAATACATTTTACTCATAATCTGATGAATAGACTGAAGACCATGTTTTTTCATTCACAGGTGGAGTGAGAGATGCTAACAAGCGATCAGTGTTTTCTGGTGAGAATATGAATAGATTGTAGTCTAGGTCTTTTTCCTTTATGCTACAGTATATTACCTTGTCAAATGGTTAGTGCCTTGTTTTAATAGAGCCTTAATGTCTGTATGTCTGTCTGTCTTGATCTCATTTTGAAGAGCGCGTGCACCCTACACAAATAGCCAACCAATGGGTGACTTCCCTGGAAGTCTCCACCTTCATTTATAGACCAATCCATTTCTTCACATGGGCTAAATGGAAGACCTACTGACGTGCGATTGGTGGAGGGTGGCCATGTGTGAGGGCTAGTCCCCTCTGCCCAGTTCCATTAAGTCACTTGGGTTATGAGTGTATGTGCAGCCGACACAGTCAACTCACAGCGTCAACATTTGGGAGAAAGAGAGTTTCTGTCTGGTTTGAGGCCGTCTGCGGTTCTCCTTCTTGTGGCTCTGGAGGTGCCCACAGTCCTCAATGTCAGTGTGCCAGTCTGGATAGAGATCTGACAGCAAGCCACTGCTGCTTAGCAATCAGAGAGGCCTGCACACTGCCATAGCAACCAAAACCAAAAGCTGACTCGCTGAAGTCACCCCAATCACTCATCTCCCAGAATTCACGGCATTAAATATGGTCCTTGGAACGTTTGTCGGTAGCACCAAGCCTACTTTTCCACCTCATGTTTATGTTTGACATGTTAAAATATTAAAGGGCTGTTTTATAGTAATTGCCTCAGTTATTATTCTTATTAGTGGTCAAATGTGTCTGATGCCGGTTTCTAGGAGACTGATGTTTTTATCCTTTTTCGCAGGACTATGATGGTGGAAACTGGCGACATTGATCCAATCAAATAATTATGCAAACCACTGGACATTTTGATTATGTGTACAAAGGCAATTATTTTTATATTCACATAGATAATAAAGAGATTGTATACTTTTTTTTCCACAGATAGGCCTCCTGATATTTCAGAGACAGCTAGCCCTCAGAAATTATTTGAAACAAAACAATGTGAGAATATGACTTAATGTATGAAATACATAAGTTTGTTTTGATCCCAAATAGCATGATACTGAAATTCCCTGTGAAGTTAAAAAATAAAATATGCATTTTGACACAGATATTTCAAATTTGTTTGATAGGAACAAGCATAGGTGTTGAGTAGAACATTATAGTTGTGTTGGGAATACAAAGAATGCTGTAATACTGTAATAATTAAAACAACTAGGTTCACATATAGTGTTCAATGTGTTTCTCATCTAAAATGTTGTTCTTCTTAACATCTCTGCTTATTGATTGTGATACCCCAAACAGTGAATTTCAGGCAGTATTTCTCTTGACAATTCTAACACTAAGTGATTGAAAAATAACATCAATAACATCAGTATCAAGAGTGAAACAGAAATATTTCCTGACCATCGTTACATTACCGTATTGTGTTTGCCTGGGCGTGTGTTGTGTAACACTGTGGTTGTCTGAGTCGAGACTTCAGCTCTTGACACACTTTTACACACATATAAACATGCAGTAGGTAGGCACTCCCTAACTAACTATATGGCCTGATTTCTTTATTCATACCCCGCTGAGCTGCGGTAGTGATTCCCGTTTCTGTCTCTGAAAGCAGGATGTGGTCAACAGATTACAGATGATTCCTGTAAAGGCATGTGTGAGAACACTAATCAGACACTTTCCGATGTTAAAATCCCATAAAACATGGTATGTGGATTAATATCCCAGGTATTTCCACACACTTATTCACGTTCAGTGGAAAGTGATGTGGTTTTATTAGTGGATACTGTCAGAGCCTCATGCCATACAATGTACCATATGGATATGGTCTGTAAAATACCATATAACAATATTTTCTTGTCAGGAAGTGTGACATTTTGAATTACAAATGATCATTTCCACATTTCAGAAGGACTATTGCAAGTGTCATTTTTGGCAGTCAGTTTGATTGCCATCTGTTGTAATTTCTTTAATCTTTTGCATGACAACTCAATTTTTCACATTCATATTTTATAAGATTCATAAGACTCCTCTTTTCTTTCATTTGTCATGTCCGCAAAACTATCAAAGTCTGGAGAGTTCTGGAGTAAGTCAAGACTTAAGTTTCAACGCCAGATGTCATGTACGCAGGCTCTCTGTATGCCATCGAAACCAGTGTGTATCTGGAGTGTCCCATCCTATGAAGCTCAAAATATTAAAACCATCATGCCATTTTCCAACAACTGGTATACAGTATACTACATCAGGGGTCTTTAACAGGGGAGGTCCAGGACCCCTACAGTGTCTTCAGAAGTACTGCAGGGGGTCCTCCAAATGAATTGACCCCAAATGTATTTTCTTAAATACAACCTGTGCTATAAATATATGCATCTGTCAATTATTTTAGTGACTAACTTAGTGGCTTACTATTATGCATGACACTATAGGCCACCCTACACATTCTTATATAAATATATATATATATATATAATATAAATATTATTATAAATATTAAACTAGATATTTTATAACATGTGACAGGGGGTCCCTGTGCCATGTTTCTATCAGCCAAGGGGTCCTTGGCCTGAAAAAGTTGAAGACCTCTGTAATACATAATTTGTCATAATGATTTGTTTCCTTAGTATTATAATGAAGGGAAGTGAATAGACAGCTATTTTACCATATTAATAAATATACAGTACATTATAATAATACCTGGATAACACTTGTTATGGTTTAAATAAATTAAATTGACATTTTAAATTTCAATTAAGTTTCATTTTTAATAATAACTACATTTCAAATATAGTTATTTTTATCTGCCTGTACTATGAAAACCTGAAAAGCCTACATACAGTATGTTTCCTGTTGTGGGCCACCCAGGAACAGAGGCAGACACCAATGCATGCTGGGAGATCCGGACCACCATCAATGGTCAGCCGATTGGCCCATATCTTTATTTATGACTGCAAAGATGGATTTATCCTGATGTATATCCCAAATAAATCTATGAAGCTGGCAGAGGGGGTATGTTCTTAAGGTAAATTAATCCACTTGCAAACATTCTTTCCTTGGAATATAACCCATCAATTGTATGTAATGTGTACATGTGCACACGAGCGTTTGCATAGTATGGAATCTATCATAGACTGTATATATTGGGAATCCATGTACAACACTTACCATATGTTAGGCCTGTAGAAGATAATGAAGCATATTTTCAACATAGAAAAATTGCCCTGACGTGTAGGTTGTACTGTAGGCATACTTTCTACGTTTTGTTTTTAGTAGTTAATGTCTGAACATTTCGACAGCTGACAAACATTATGAAACTGAACTCTTACAAACATGTGATGCACCCAGGGATTGTCCGTTGGTTGTACATTGTAAAGGCTAAAGGACTCGCAGCGGTTGCTACACGAATTGATTGTAGTCACGAAATGGCCCAAGATACAAATTGAATACGATTTGAAGGTAACGTTTTTGTTTAAGGCTAATATGTAAAGTCCAAGCAACGATCGATCTATTTCAGCTGCATAGGCTAATGTGATTTGATAACTCATGAATGCTTGTCTAGTCTTGTCATACACCCCAAGTCTGAACTGTTTATTGAAGCATTTTCAGACTAGTGTGTGATCTTTCCCCTTACCAACATTAAACAGCATTTATCGGATTAGTGTGTGAACATCCCCATTAAACCCGAAAGATATCATGTCATGGTTGTTTGTTTACACTAGTACTTGAGGTTGTCAGGCTTGGCCTGGCTTGGCTTGACTTATAATACATTGTGTGTGTTTAACAAGTGCATGCTAATGATTACTGTGGACGTTTGTTAAATACTACTTTGACTAGATTCCATTATTCTTTTCTATATGAAGGTCTTTACCGTGCTCTGATAAATTCCTTGGAAATGGACAGTTCAGTTCTGTGTATTGATTTTGAGAGAAATAATTACTGGTGTAGAGGGCTATGTTAACTATTTCCTTGAATATCACACATTGTTTAACCCTGTTCCCAAAATGTTGTCTTGGTCGCAAATCTAGAAGGATTGCCCAAGCAGCACAATTTGTGATCTCTGGCTAATAGACCTTTCTGTTTTCTAAGGGTGAAAGAGAGGCTACAGTATACCACTATGCGGCTATAAGTGCGTTTTGTTAAATTTCAATGCGAGGCAAGTGATGGATGGCATAACATACTGTAGGCTGGTGTATACTGAATCACTGTCTGTATCCACTCCTGTACATTGGCTCCCTTAGTGACCCTGGTGTGGTCAATGTCCCAGACACTTGAGGTTCTTTACAAACGTGTGTGTGTGTGTGTGTGTGTGTGTGTGTGTGTGTGTGTGTGTGTGTGTGTGTGTGTGTGTGTGTGTAGCTGGCAGTCTTTAACATGGGTGAGGCTTTAGACTAGGTCAGATGACTCATCTCAACTCAGTTCTCTGGGGTCCTTAGGAATCATTGTGTTCCTTTTTATTCGTCATATTATTCTTTTAAATGAAAGGATCTAAGCTGGACCCTGTGGTGCACCGGCTCATGGAAATGTTTTCATTTGCCTGTGCATGTAGCGTGTTTTATCCCTTTCCGGAGTAGGCTGAAACAAAATGTTATGGCAAGGGGACAAATCCATTTTAATGTGACTGTATACCTACAGTATATACCCTAGCATATAGCCTCCTAAAATGCATTTTCTCCTGCTGGCAGTGATCTCCCCAAGGCACTCCTATAGCCAGCCTTGCTTGGTTCTCCTTCAGAGCAGATGGTTTCACTGTCCCATTCTTTATGAACCGCTTTAAATTATCCACCCAGAACCCTGTTTGTTGTTGTTTCATGTAACGTTTACTTGACAAGTAAAGTGTATCTTCTTTTTTCCATGGCTGCAAAGGCTACTGCTTCAGTAACATTAGTTTCAGTAATAAGGCATGTTTATAGACATTTTCCATGTCAGATGTTCTTTAATAGAATATGCAAGTGAGCCTGCACTCAGAGATTAAGGGGAACCATTGATTTAATGGATAAGAATCTGAACTCTGCGTGCCCCGTTTTCAATGATTGTTAATCCTGGTTCAATCCAAGTTTAATGAGACACTCCTCCAAGATGTACCATGACAAAGCAAATGAGATCATAAAACACCATGAGATACATAAATATTCTTGACAGGTGCTAATTTAAATCACATGTCAGTAAAAGCATCGGCATGTTAATATCTGTCTGCCACTATAGAAGACTTCATTCATTTATGTGGTTTGTTGATGGGCCAAATTTACAAAAAGGATAAGTATCTAGCAAAATAACTTGCGTGACCAAAGCTTGGATGATAAAAATGTTCAGAACACATCACAACCTCCACATGTTGAGAAATGTGATATGTGGGCATATTTGTCGTGTGCTACAGTAAAAGGTTGTTTTACAGAATTGACTAGGTGGACAATGCCCTTTATAACATAGCCTACCTTTTATAACAGTTAATTTAAGGAAGTAAGCACATGACGTGAGGGATTTTTTGTTGGTATCGTGTTTGTTTTAACCCATCTGCGCTTGTTTTAAGGGGTCACTGCTAAAAGGTGTCTCCCCCCTTCCCCCCCATTACAACTAATATTTCTAACAGATGGACTTTTGTATTATCAGATTTGAGTTTACACAAAGATATCGAGATTAGGCCTGTCAGCATTTAATTGCGATTAATTGCGATTAATTGCAATTAATTGCATGCTTTACATTATGAATTGCGATAAAAAATTGCATATTTTTGCCTATACAAAACAAGATATGCCATCTTTATGCAAAATTTATATATATATTTTTTTTAAATTGGACACTTCGGGGAAAAAACATTTACATTGAATTTTGAACTGGTAAAAATATGTGATTTACTAATTACCATTAATTATGATAAGTTTGTGATTAATTGAGATTAATCGCAATAAAATTCTGACAGCCCTAAGTGAGATCAGTATTCAACCAAAAAATCAAGTATTGGTAAAAACTCCTAGAAAACTCCTCCATTCATACTGAAATCTAGTCGGTATATTGTAGGCCTAATGTGATATAACATAACCCTCTCTTGCACAGTGCTGTTTGTGTTATCCCAATAGGCTCCATGGAGAGGGTGGAGCTGGCCTGAACTCTATTGTTGTTACTCGCCAATAGGGACGGGAGGATCTGTCTCTAATGGGCGCCTGACTACAGAAACCAGAGAATGACTGTAGCACCAGAGATACTTTTCAACTCACACCTGCAATGCGCTGTCTCATTTATATTTGTTCAATAGCCAAAGGGGACACTTTGCATGTTATGTATGTGTAGTATCATGGCGCTTAAAGATCACGTGGTCTGTTGTAGCCCTACCTGTCAACAACGCCAGCTCCTCGATCAGTTTTGCGTGGTTTTGGGCCCATGGCTGGCAGGCCATGGGAGGAGAAATGGCATTGTGAGTCACACTGGAAGTGTTTGCTTTTCCTCCTCCTGCAATCACTAAGATGACGCTGTTTTCCCCCATCAGAGATGGACACTGCCAAAAGTCTGATCTCAGTTTCCCAGCAATTGAATATGAAGTGGAACTTTTCAGCCTGTTCAATGCAACGGCTTGATTTCAGCTGATCTGGAGCATAATGGACAGACCAGACCAGAGCATGAACGTGAAGTCACATTAGTTGTTTTGAGTTAGGTTTTCAAGGTTTACTTAGTAATTTGAGAGTATCATTACATTGGGGCTTCATTTCAGTGAGAAAGTATTCCCTATACTCCCTAATGATGCTTCTGCAAGCTATATGGTCAGATTCTATAAGTGAGTCATAAGTGCTTTTGCTCTGGCTGTGCAAATTCTTTCCGGTTTCTGTGTTTTAGTTTTATTTCCTTTAGCGAGGGAAAAAAACTTTGGTCGATGTCTAAAACAGCTGTCCTGCTTCACAAAATGTACTGTATCCAGCCAAATGACGGTTAGACCCTACTGCCAGTTTTAGGCTCTGTTCCATGTAAGGTCATAAAATATTACACAGCAGGTAAGCTACATCAGCCACCTTTCATGGAACCATGTTTAAACCACATTGTTTGTTTAGGTATTAAGTTGACACCACAATGCCTGCAATCCTATATACTGCTCGCACACATTGTACAGGCACCAGTTCAAGGCAGAACAAGTGGCTCAAATTGAATTACTCTTTTATTTTTGGAGTCCTTCTTTTGGCATGCATGGGTCCTGCTACCTTGTTTGTGTGCTGAAAGGGTAAAAACATTGTTATCACCAGGGGTACGGTGTTATCGCTCATGACATGGTTTATTACCTGTTGAGGAAAGCATAGCCAAGCGTGAAAGAATTTTGTCTGGCATAGCAACCACAGGCTGCTATAATCTGTCTGTATAGTCTAGGTAGTTTATAAAACCAGTTCCACAATTCTGTGGGATCAAATATGGGCTCTACTTGCCCTTTTTAACAGTACAGTATGTGCCCAATATCTGTAATATAGTAGTGAGGCTAAATTACATGTCTAACTGTTTTTGCAACCTAAAAAATGCAATTTTCAAGTTATTCAGTCATAGCACAAAGTATGAGCCATAAACTGTTTTAGTGCAGAGAGATTTGTTGGATATTGAAATAGGTGACTTCTGTGTGTGGCTCCCTAGGATCTTTCCTCCAACAAATGGTTCTTATTAAAGTCCTGGTACTTAAAGTCATCCCATTCTTCTTACAGAATCTTATTGGGACAGAAGCCCCTGTAAAATCCCCTTTATATTGCTTTGTGATATTATTGTCACTCTCTGGCTCACGGTTAAAATAATACAGTACAATGCAGGATCAATGGATGGATCATCTCAATTTCCCTCAAAACATTGATAGCAGAACATTTTTAATTGTGCCCCGTGGTGTAAGCTATGGGACACCGCACACATGGGAATGAGATTATGAAGATACCATGGTTACGTTTAAGGGCTTTATTTAAAACCCAGCCCATACAATGGGCTCAATGGCTTTTAGTATTTTCTTTATAGGTGGAGTCAGGGATGCTTGAGAAAGATTGTTGATTTTTGAATTCGATATACGCAAACACATCCCTTCAATTTCTTAGGGTGCTCCCTCCGAAGTGCCGTCCCTTAACATTGGCCATGCGTTTCCCAGGCTAGGATAGTGCTGTGTGGTGCGGTCTGCACCACTTTGTTATTGTTTACAGAGCCTGGTCCAGCGCTGGGGGCCAGCGTGCTGTGCACAGAGCGGTCAGCTAGCGGACTGTGAGGAGATATTTGCCATATTTGACAGTGTTTTAGCTTACGATCGCTGACCACTAGTGATGCAACGGTCTGTTTATTTTCTTTTGGCCGATGTGATTGCTGACTTTCAGTCTACCAAACACCTCCAATGCTCATACTTTGCTCGTTCCCTGCGATGACGTCACGCAAGAAAAATAGCTTTCCTGGGCTTTAGGACAACTTAAAAAAAAGAATTGGCCCCACACATAATTATAATAATATAAAGAATTGTTTTAAATATTGTGCGGTGTTCAAGCAATGTTAATATTCGTTTAAGAGGTGCTTGTTTTTGAATGAGTGTCAATGGGATTATGGCTTTCTGCCCCCAGATGTAGTACCAGCAATAGCCACCTTAAGCATAGCATAAGAGCTGCAATCCTCTAGCGCGATCATGGGGGCTTAAGAAGCTCCCGTCAACTGTCTGTTTTCCAGTAATAGCTTTCTATGGTGTTTTGGCCTACCTAGTTACAGTAACTAGGTCAGACAAGTGAAAGGGGGAAAGGTCAATTGACAACAAAGATCTTTTTTGTGATGTGAAATATACAGCCGTTTGAGACTGATTACGGGTTATATGAATACATTTGACTTGACTTGACTTGACTTGAGGGTGAAGTGTGCCAGAGTTCCACAAGATGGCACAGATGACACTGGCGACTCCCATACTTCTGATGACACAATGCCTATTTGGCAGAGGCCTTCATTGACTTTTGGCCGTGCTGTGGTCATCAATCCCCAGCTATGGGTTGTAAAGTACCTGGCATATAGCCTCTGCTGAATGACGCACAACCATATGGATACAGAGTGATAATGTAATCATAGCTCAATGTCCACTTAGATTTGCATACAGTAGCTCTTTTATCAATATGACCGTGCTCACGACCGATGGCGATCTTATTTCTGTGGATCAGCTAACCTTGTTTTTAGGTGAGAGAGTTTATGAAACCTTTTTTTGTCTATACAAGCAGCAGAATGCAATTTTTTATTTTGAATGTATTGACTATATTGTCAAAATACGACAGTCAATAGTCTGACATGCTAAATGGCATTCACCATTCATTGTTTAAGTTTCAAGCTGCTTTGGCTAATCTACAAAAGACAGAATAAACACGCGTGGCTTTTTAACAGGCGTACTGAATGTTTTCATCTTTTAGCACATACAGTACAGAGTATTGGTAACACACATTACCAAAGACAGATTTGTGGTCAATGTTTGGACTATCTCATGATTTAGATTTAAGATTTAACACATTTTTGAAAATATGTGTCATGGGGAAGAAAACACTGCAGACATTTCCCAGTAGATTTAACACCAAACAGTGTTCTCCTGTTGTATTTTTATAACCCTTGAAAAATATTCACTGACAATATTGTTTTTAAACAACTTTTCTTAGAACTGCAGATGAGAGTGCAGGATTTCCAAAACCAAGACAAATGTAAGAATTATCATGAGTGCGTTTCGGCCAACTAACTTTAAATGTTAATTGCACTGAAATGAATGTGCTCTTGACAGAAATTACTTAAAATACGACGTCTGCTCATAAGTTTATAAATAACTGTTTCCAATCTGCCGGTAAAGCGTGAAACACTGCAGCACAAGATTGCTGTACAGGATCAAACTATGTATGCTAGCATCTTTTTGGTTTGTTACAAAATGGCCTCCTCACCTCTGTCCTCAGTCTCAACTTTTGTAGAACAGCAGGACTAAGAAGCGATCATTCTCTATAATGACGTTACATACACTTCGGCCGTGTGGGGGAGATGCGAGAGAGTAGTCGGGGTGGGTCGGGGGGTTGATTTACAATGCCATGTGGCCCGCGCTGCTGTTTGTCATTGCAGTCTGTGTGCTGTTACACCGCCAACCACTCCATACATGTCTCCATATGCTGCCAAACAGATTTGATTTTGTCTCACCGTCTCTTGATTTGTCCCGTGGGAGACGTAAATAAAACTACGCGTGTTGTATTCTGCGGTTAAGGATAAAGAGCTGCTAATTTGTACGGCATGGCTGAATATTGCTTACTGTCCATATTTGCTTTCTGGTGTGCTGAATCTTCAATGCCTTGTGTATTTTAAAGGAACATTCATTTGAAATGTTCCCCCTATAACTACATCTAATTGATTCCTAAAACAAGGCCGTGTTTTCAAGGTAAACATTGAGGCAGCTGCTTCGATGACCATGTGTCTTGGGATGGCTCAGCCACCCTGTGTCCATAAGGCAATGCAGTTCGGATTGTGTGCTCCCTCTTCTGTGGCTGTCAGGGCCGAACAGAGGCGATGAGACGACCACACAAAATAAATATTTGTCCAATCTGTCCAAGCAAACTCCTCAATTGAAGACTGAACTTTCCCATCGCTTGTGTGTGTGCGTGCGTGCGTGTGCGTGCGTGCGTGCGTGCGTGTGTGTGCGAGAGTGTGTGTGCATGCGCTTTCGCCTTTCGCGTGCGTGTGTGTGACATATAATTAAAGGCGATATTATCCTTTGAATTGGGCGGGAGGCAACATCAGATTTTTTTACAAAATCAACCGTTTACTGCAATTTGGGTTTGCCAAATTAAGCACCTGTTAACTTGAGTCGTAGCCAAACACTGACATAAGTAAATACATAGCTTGGCTCCTACAGTTCTTTGTAACAAACTAATCACAGTTATAATGTAGTGGTTAAAAATAATATTGGTTTTAGTCCAGGCTTATTTGCATGGGTGACGACTTCTATATCATCAGATTTATAGATGTGATGATGTGATCATCACATCTGTATAATGACTTACATTAAACACTATTGTTTTTGTTCTATTCTCTCAGGTCACTTTTCCATAATATTAGCAGTTAATATATGCCCCCCACGGCTCAGGCCATTTAAACACAGCGCTGCGGTCTGTAGATCCTTCCTGTTCACACAATGGGCTTCCTGCTGTTACTATCTACTTGCTTTTCAGGGGTCTCTTCGGCGCTATAGCGACACAAAGAGTCAGGAAGTCTTGATGATGTTTATTCCCCTTGATTCATGTGAAGAGGTTGAGTCTACCGTCTGAGGCCTGGTCTACAGTGCGTGTGCGTGTTTGTATGTGTGTGGGGACTGAATGGTTCGTGCAGCGCCAAGCGAAAAGGGTTGCCTGGGTTGCAAAAGCGAGCTGTTTGCTCACGTCCAGGCCCCCGAGAATGGATGAGGACACATATGGAGGTTTTCTCTCTTTTCGGCCGAGCCCGTTGTGTTTGTACAGACGTGGAAACCTTGGCTGGAATGGCCAGGCGCTTTATTGAATGAGGGGAGACTCGGGGCTTTCATCCAACTGGCTCTAAATGGGACACGGGAGACATGTCACTATGGACAGCCATGGGGGATAGCAGAGGGACACTGTGGAGATGAGGTCAGCGTAATGCGATTACCCCGTGCTGTCACTGACTGTGTTTTGTGGCTCAGGGCCTGAAAACACATGTTCTTGGATATTAGACATCATGAAAAGATTGAGCAATATTTTTTTTTTTGCGGAACTGTGTCTAAAAATAAGACTTTTTTTTTTTTTTTTGCATTCAGTCTAATGACCTCTAATTGTGTGTGTGTGTGTGTCTATAGGCCATGTGTTGATATGATCAGAGGCCATACGGTACCAAAGCTGTTTGATGCAACCCATGCAGCCCAGGCCACGTTGTTCATGTCACAGCAGAGCTCCAGGTCCATAAAACTTCAAAGCCGGTCCAAAAGGAAAAGAACATAATCTGGCTTTGTTTCTGTATGCGCCATGTACCCCTGCACATCTCTAGGAAAACGCAAGGCATTCGAAGGACACAAGTGTGTTATCTAAATGAAATCCAATGCTCACAGAGGAAAGGGGTATAGCAAATAATTGTTTTTTTTTTTCCTTTCTTTTTTTTTTGTAATGTTATTTGCAGTCTCGGTGTGTATGACCGAGTACAGACAATGTATTTAGTTAATTCAGGCAATTCAATATTTATATTAGTTTGTGCTGTTAACACAACACCTTAAGATGGGATGGCATTTGTTAAAATCATACCCCGGTTGTCTGACGTTGGCTTTGGACTAATGTTTTTGAAAGGTCACCAGCTTAGGGTGCAGAGATCACAGGCTGCAGCTGTGACTTGCTGACAGGTGTAGCAAAGCCCAGGGTAAAACGGTCAAGAGGGTTACCAATGGCTATGCAGGTCTGAATCTGCACATTCCTGCTACTCCTGTCTATTTTGGCATGTCGTACCGCATGAATCTCAATTGCAGACATAGAGTATAAACTAATGGTTTAAAGAACGTGTTTTAAACATTCACATACAGTTTGATGTTAGTCCGATTAGAGCCTGGTCGTGTTTTTAGTGTTATGCGAGAGGGGAATGTTTTAGATCAAATATACAGTACAAATCCGGTATTATATAAGAGTGTGCGCTTTGGGAGGTATGGAATGGAGTAGACTCATGGGCCACAGGAGACATTTCTCTGGTTGGCTTCATATCTAAGAAGCCAGAAAATCACGTGTCGTTTGAGGCGGTGGGTCTAACCACCGCCAGTTAAACCCACCCGCCATCTCTGGATGCTGTCAGAGAATTTCCGTCAGATTCTGATGCGCCTAACAAACAGCCCTACAGACCGGGTCCAACATGACAAGCAGCGTGCGATAAATCTCCTTTATGGTATGCTCCCTGGCAGCTCTATTTACATACATTACTAAGCTTTGATTACGGACATGAAAGCACATTCTTCCTCGGTTAGGTTTGTAGAGCCTGTAAATTGCATTTGACAGCGAGGGGCGACGGAGGCTAGACGCAGGTTGGACGTTGGTCGCCGGGGGTGGGGGGAACAGAACAGCTAGCGAAGGGCACATTAACAGCAGGTTAAACCAACAGTGGGAATGGAAGCAAAGTTGAGGTTATGAGCACGGGCTAGAGTCATGTTACGGCACATGCAGCCGAGCTCAGACCACGTCAGAACTACAGAGGGTGACGGAGGCGAGCTTTCTTAAACTCTCAGTGGGATCCATTGAGATGGACACTCCCACCTGTCAATCACTCCCACCTGAGCTCAACATTACAGGAGGCTTCTAACCAAGCAGTGACAAACAAGGACTCTGAAATACTGTGTAATGGCTGCCAATTATATATAGGTAGTACTGTCAGTAATTTAGAAAAATAATAAATATCGACGGTCATCTTTAATAATATTTATATGATGATGGTCCACTATGCTTCTGTAGTGTCAAACTAAAGTATTAAATCAAACATTTTCCCCCACAAAAATGATAACAGAAGTGGGTTGTTTTAACTGTGGGGAAATATGCGATTGAGCCCTTTCTCATTATTGCCAGTAATGTTTATGTCACTTTGGACTTCAAAAAAGTGCCGGTAAACTGGGTTAGTAAACAATGTAAATCAGCATGGGTATTTTCCAGCCTGTACTGTAAGTGGCTGCTCTTTTTTTTGTATTCAGTTTTGTTTTTGTCCAGCTGGTCCTGGTGACAGTGCATATTTTTTATGTCTTCTGTCTCTGTTTCAAACCTGTTGCCGACAAATTTTGAATGATTTTTGAGCCCTATTGGATAGAGAATGATGGAACTTGTGGCTGAGATCACAAAGTTACCGACTGAGGTGACAAGCCACCATTCCCTTTGTGATGGCTATTGTTGACAGTGAGGCCCCGCCCGGACATTCTCTTGGCCACCCGGGTGTCATGTTTCCCTCGCGGTGCCTCACTGGCGATCGGAGCTGGAGACGATATAAATACCCATGACTACTGCAGTGTCATTTGTCCTGGGAATATGAATGTTGATTGTAACCTTTCTCGCTAAAGACAAAACCCATACGTGGGCATTATTGGACATTTTGTCCAGTGTGAAATGGGCTTACAGTTGGTTTGTGTCCAAGACATCTGTAAACAACGTGATTACGTGTGTGTGTGTGCGTGCGTATGTATGTATGTATTACATACATACATACATACATACATACATACATACTATATATGTATGTATGTCATTGGCCAACTATCTATTTCAGATACTGTAGCTTGTGGGTAGCAGTGTATTTAACCCAGTGAACCCAGGTTCTCTCGTGACTTATCGATAACGGAGGCACGCCATTTCTTCGACTGGCGTTCCCGGTGCGTAATCGATGTTGACCTGGGCACAGGTGACGTCATGACGTCACCCAGCCACAAGTCAAGCCCTATTGAGACCCACCAAACAGTCATTAGAGGCACGGAGTTGAGAGTAGCAGACCGCCGGGTGTAACTGTAGCCCCCCTCCCTTCCCCTCCTAAATTCACTTTTCTTCCCCCAACCCTCCCTTTCCGCCAGCTGGCTGACAGATGGACCTGCAGGCCAAGAAAGGGAAGGGCAAAGAATGGTGAGATAGTACATGACGATGAGGAGAAAAACAAAGAAATGAGAGCTGGGAGTAGTTTCATGGTCTTCACTGTGTGTGTGTGTGTGGTGGGTGGGGTGGGGTACACATCTGGCACAGGCCTCGACCCAGTTTACAGTAGTATACCCAGTATTGGCACTGGCATGTTTACTTACCGTAGTTTTTGACCTCTGTCGGGGGGGGGGGGGGGGGGGGGGGGGGGGGGGGGGGGG
>JAODLL010012997.1:0-28975 GCA_026546735.1 Forbesichthys agassizii | reverse complement strand
CACTACTTTACATAGCAGAAAAGTGTCATTTCTTCATTGTTGTCACATGAAAAGATATGCTCACATATTTGCAAATAAGTGAGGGGTGTACTCACTTTTGATGAAGAAATAGACAAATAGACGTTGAGAGAGAGAGAGAGAGAGAGAGAGAGACCCCTAAAGGCATATTGCAGTTACTGCAGTCATAGCACTGACATATATATCACTCAGAATATGTACAAGGCCTGCGTTTCATGTGTATGCCCATACAGTCTATCTCAAAAACCAACTTTCAGTCACACCACTGAAATACAATTGAAGACAGTCATATAAATGCAAAGGCTTTGGTTTGATTTATTTTAATAAACTGAAAGCTGTACATTACAGTGTGAGGTTAAAATAACAAATCAGTATATTACAGATATACAGTAGTATAGGGTGAGTAGCATCTCGGGAATTACTTCAGAAAACAGTAAAAATAAAAGCCAAGATAAATACAAACGTACACAAATGAAATTGTAAAATCAATTCACTTTTTTAAAACAACCAGACTTTCTGTAACTAGAAACACTTGTATGTATTAACTGATATGTTTTAGAATCATGCAACAATAACACTAAAAAGGCTAATAAAATTAGTTTATACAGTTGTTTATATAGTTAGTTTATACCAAGACTCTCACAAAGCAATGTGTGCATAACCATAATTTAAATATTAAGGCATTTGTTAAGATGGCAGAGATACCATATTTTGAATTATAAATTAAATGTGAAAATTTAAAACACATATACATGTATAGCACATATACAAACTAGTGTTTTCTATTCCATAAACTGATTGCTATAATTTGCATTATATGAATACTGTAAATTGTACTTCGATGCAGAAATGAAATTTACCTTAATATTTAAGTACCAGTCAATGTCGTATATACTTTCGCTGAAGCAATCATTTTGTGTCAGAAAGTCAGGAAAACATGGTGGGAAGCCAGTCTCTTTCCTTCAGCTCAATTAGTGCAGCTTGCATTATAGGAGGGGGGGGCCTCTGGTAGGTAAAACAAACAAGACGTCAATCAATCTAGATGAATGTGGAACATTATACCAAATATACACCAGACAGGTGCTCACACGCACACACACACACACACACACACACACACACACACACACACACCTGGTTCATCTAATTTACAGAAAGATAATCTCATTCTGATTTTAAACATATTTATAAAATACATGAAGATTTAAGATGCAAACACCTGTCCATCTGACTTTATTTTGTTAAAGATATTACTTTTTATTCCATGACAAACAGCCTTTTCATTGTAATAAAGGTGAAATTAGTGAACCTAAATATGGAAACCTAATAAATATTGCTGTTTTAAGTTAATAATTGATACTCTTTCCCCCCCTAGATGGACTTAGAGGTGTTAGCATCTGAACTCTTCAAATATACATGCGAGCATTTTAGTCGTGTATTGTTCAGCCTGGCCAGTTGGCATCTCTGTAGGCATCTGTGATGTAACCTAGGCCGCATATGAGGTGACAATTGGTATTGCCTGTGTACTGAGTGGCATGGCGTGAGACAGACAGACATACAGACCTTGTGGATAGCTGGAGGTGCTGTAGTCTGGAGGCATGATGACTGGGTACAGAGAAGGTGTGGCTGCACTGTTGTGCTGCTGGTTCTGAGAGAAGGATAGTCCCGGGGCGTAGCTGAAAGCACTGGGAGACACCGGGGACTGCATGCCTGAGGCACTCAGCCGATAGTGGGTCTTGGTGGACAAGGAGTCACTCCTCCGCGCTCCCGCCCCTCCGTCAGCTGCCAGGGGGTCCTCGGCCGGAGGAGCGCTGGGGGAAATGTAAGAGCAGGGTCTGGCCGTCCTGGGAGCGGGCCGGGGCGCTGGTTTCGGGGCAGGGCCAGGGCCAGGGGGCAGTGACGGACTGGCTTCCGGTGCTGTTGGAGAGGCTAGGACTGAGGCGCTGGGTGTGGATGCAGCGGCCGGGGTGGACGGAGCCTTCACGGAGGAGGCATGTGCTCTCTTGTCTATCACCACATTGCCGACGTGGAAGGGTAAGGTCAGGGTCACTTCTGGAGATCTTAGAGAGACCTGAGTGTTCACAGGCACAGAACACAAGAAACAGCACTGCTCATTTAGCAGGTGAGACAACTACTTACAGTACAACGTACTACTATACATAACAACGCCATGACATCAAAGCATCCCAAGTCAGTTAACTTGTGGTGAAACAGAACAATGTTAGCTTTAACACACTGAAGACGTGACAGAGCAGCTGTGGATCTTACTTTAATGTAATACTGGATCTTGATGAGTTCACAGCCAGACAGCTCAGACTGAGGAAGAGGGGGTACAATTATCTGTTCCTTCCATTCTGCCTCCTTGCCTGCCTTCACCCCAGCCCCCTCCACCTCCGCAATTGTTTTCACATCGTGGGTGGGCTTCTTTGTCCCGTAGGTGACTCTCTGAACACACACACACACAAAGAATACACACTAAAGATAAAACCAGCTCTATGGTTGGTCAATTCTGCACAACCCAAATGCATTTTAAAATATCGTAATTTTGCTGATTATATTTTTCTCACCATTCCACATTTAAATACTTGGCCACACTGTATCTAAAATTAAAACTCAGTCCATTTTGTCTCCAGAGAGACGAAGCAGATGATTAAAGAGTGGGTTTCTGCCTTGTTGCAATTTTAACCTACTTTCTCTCTATGTAGATAGTACTTGTTTTTCCAATTCTACCTATAGCAGCCCATTCATGAAATCCTTTACATTCGTCATTGTGATTCTATTTTATGTGCATTTCACACCACACAGAAAAAGTAATTACAGGGTTAGAAACAGTAGTAAACAGTAAATGTAGTGTCCTCTATTTTTTTTTTATATAAACAGCTCTACATTGCTTCCACCAATGTTCACCAACAGTCGTCGACCTCAGAAGATTACGGGTAGTCGAGATTAGACATCAGCAGCACCTTTGTTTGTGAACAGCATTTCAGTTTCGACAACTATAGGCTCCCAACAATCACTTACTGGCTAATTCAATTTGAAAGTAAATCTGTTCTGACAATAGTTGTCACAGCAGTTATTAAAAAGGTATGTTTGGATTATGCACTGAGGAATCTCAGGTTAATGAGGCTTCTCTGTTGACTTAGCACCTAGCTTTTACTACCTAGCTGTAAAAAAGCTAGATAAATACTGTAATAGTTAGATAAATTGTATTAAAATAAATATTGCACTATTATTTCACATTGGATTTACGGTCATAACATAACAGTTGTTATAGCAACGTTACCTTTACTGTATGCATGTAGTTTTTGTGAAATAGTTTATATCTTTGGCTATATCCAGCTTTGCCCTCAGTCAACGGAAACTGTATAATATTATTATCTTGGGTAGAAAACTGCAAAATACCTTTTAAAAATTTGGAATAAATTAATTCATAAATAATTAACAAAAATAATTAATATTGACGTCTGCTGTTTAAAGCCCTCTATGATAATTTCTGGTACAATGAATGTTGCATGTGAAAAGGGTCTATTGTGATTTTTTAATATTTATAATCTGGTGTCATGGTCCAACTTTAATAAAAACTATGATCTTAAATGTTGTTTTCAGCTTTAAATAACAATGCAATTTTGTTTACCTGCATGAGACTGGCCACCACCGTGCCAGTGGCCTTCCCAGACTGGTTGTGGATGTTAGTGGTCAGCTGAATGACCTCCCCAGGTGTGTAGCCCTTCTTGTCACACTCTGCTTTCAGAACCACGGTGCCCGTCTTCAACAGCAGGTAGGTGAACTGCTGAGTCACCTCACAGCAATTGGGACCCTACACAAAGATGGCCATTTGTGTGCCTCAGATGTTAACATGAAAACCAGACTACCTCTGGGATACATACGGTAAGCATCCAAACTGTATTACACATTTCTATACTCAATTAGAAATGCATTCATATAAAACAAGATGTGTGTTTTTCCTATAGAGTGTTTAAGTAGGGTGGCACTATGCTGGATATTTGCAGACATCAGAAACAAACAAATTATAATAATGGAAAAATCCACCTCAAATGTTCCTCTACATCTGTCTAACGTAACTTGATAAATCATCAATGACATACTTAAGCTATGATATATTTAATATTTAACAGTTAATGGTCCAGTATGTAGGCTGCAGTGGCATGCAGTGCAGCAGTAGTGTTGCAGGGTGCCTGCCGTTTTAAGCATGGCATAAACAGACTGAAGTGATGGTTAGGTGCTTTAGGTCATATTCTCTCACCAATATATCAGGCACTTCGTTGAGATTGAGGAGATTTAGCAAGAAGAAAGACTTCTCTGTTTTATAGTCCTTAGCAAATCGTGGCGTGTCAACAAAAGCCCTTATTCTGTATATGATCTTTCCGTAGTTGCCTTCAAACGATGTAGGGGCAGAGGCTATGGGAAAGATGTAAAATAGAAAATCAGACTTTTCAGTGCATTTTCCACAAAACATCATGTCTGCCACGCTACACCACAAAAAGTCAAATCCATGTGTGACAGGCCTTTTTATGTTGTATACTGGTATACACATTTACGTCAACATCATTTGGAAAGGACTAGAAAAAACATGAACAGTTGTTCACTGACGCATGTTTCAAGTGTCAGATCAAGATTCACAAGACTGAAAAGACCTGTTAGACCACTTTATATATTTCTGCTGTATTTGCATGCTTTAATAGTTAAGTAACCCAATAAAAATATGCACATTTAATGATTTGTCCTGAGCATGTTTTGGTATAGTAGAATTACTGTAATGTGTAACTCAAATGAAAGCATTTTTGTGTGTTTGTTTTTTTCCCCCCAAAGATAAAGCAGACAGGAAGCAACTGTTTTCAGCATGGCATCACTAGAGACCAAGCTTGGACAACAGACACCTCTGCGGCACCAACTAATCATGTAGAATCTCTTTTCAATCTTCAGTTTACTGACATTTTATTTGAACTTTTATTAAAAATGTACCAAAAAGCTAATTTTGCATTCTTTGTGGATCATTATGGGTTGGTCCAATCCAGTCTGCAAATAAAACATGTTCAATGGCTTTATTCACCCTGCAGCCATTGAGGAAAACTTTGGGCTTCGCCTCATGTTTACACAGAACAGACAATGACAGCGTTTGTTCCAATACATTTAATCATTTTCATTAACCAACGGACTCGTGTTACTTTTGAAGACAGCTTTGGCTTTTTCGCCTTTTGAAAGAGTAGGTTTCACATTTTGGTTATAATTTCAGAAACAGCATGTCTGTTCTGCCCAAACATGTATGCAAAGAGAGGCACAGTGTTTCTGTTGCCTGCGTCTGCAGGTTACAGGGTAGGTACAGGGTGGGGCATAATAATCCACATAGCAACCAGCCAACAACATATGAAACAAAACAGGTGTAAGTCATTTTGTGGAATACATGAGTGGTTATTTAGCACAGCAGGAGAAACACCTCACACAAACCATATAGTGAACCACAAATGTTCCCACCGACAATGTAACAGCATAGGGTAAACACAGACATGTCTTCCTGATGCTGAATAGCAACACATTCAGTAGATATAATGGAGTTAGTTGCCCTTTACCCCTAAACTCATACCTGGAATGAGAAACTTGAAGGGAAAGCAGTGATCTCCTTGTTTCAAGGTTCCTGAAAGACAAATAAGCATCTGTCAGTGCCCTGAGACACAACAATAGCTCTGTTGTTTCCTGGCATGAGAATACTTCACATTCAGGCCCTTATGGTGTGTGTATTCAGTATACAGAGGCTACAACATGAGAAATGTGAAGGTTTTAAATATTGTCTCCCCCCACTACTGCAAATGTATCAATAAAAAAAATAAAAATCATCATCAATAATTAACATTTTGACTGAAAATTGCCCTGCCACAATAAGCCCCACCACAAAAAAGCCATACAATTATTTGCATATATCACCTATACCTTTGTCTGCCACTGATATGGTGCTGTTAAAGTACTGCTCTTCTGTGGTCCATGCTGTGTCGTTGATCTTATTATTGACGCCACAGAAACCATTGCAGTTGACTTTTAATGCTGTAGGAGAACGCACATGCAGCATTTGTATTACATTCTGACAGTGGTCTGGTACTGTATGTCCAGACTAGGGATGGCACGATCCAGTTTTTGGATACTTTGGATATCGGCCGATACCGAGTACCGATCCGATTCCAGTGTTAAATTAAGTTTTAGGTTAAATTGCACAGTAAATGACAATCTCTATTATAGGACTTGGATGCATTTTATAAACCTGCTGCTGATAGTGTGGCCTGGGTAGGTTAGACATAGCTGATGCTTGACCTATGCATGTAAATTAATTTAATTGGATCAGCCCCATGGGTCGGTTACAACTGTCCAATTATCATCGATACTGATCCAGCTATTTAAGTCAGTATCGGACCAATTTCTGATCTCAGTATCGTATCGGTGCCATCCCTAGTCCAGATAACCGAACACTGGTCCTAGAGATGACTCAGACATTTAGTTCAGTAACATTATGTTCTCACAATGACGGACCAGATTTTCTTGAAATGGAATGTAAACAGACCGGAGCTCCAACATAAACTTGTGACAAATACTCACAGACAAGAACGTATATAACATAACTACAGCAGATTTTGGACTTAACTTCTCATCTCACAAGTTGAATTTATTATTTTACTTTTAACAGGAACATACTGTGTGGGATCCTAAAGCCATTAGGCATAAGCCTAAATGTTGTTTTTGTTTAGATTACAAATTTAGGTTGCTATATAAAAAAATATACAGTTCCAACTTATGGTTGATGTTTTCTCTTTTCTCGATTACCTGTAACTATTGATAATAATAAAAAAATAAGATACAGCATAAATAGCTACTCTATTTATATCCTAACCGTCAGGCCTCAGCTGAACACCTGTCTGTTATTTGATACAAGGCTTAAAGCTGAGTCTTTGGGAACATATGGTGTTCTTCTCATTTTAACAATACCACATCGGCAACTAACTAGTCTCCTAATTCACTGCAATTCAGTGAATACAACAATTAGAATATATGGATACACGGTTATTAATTATTTTTCCAAAAACCCACATAAGAGCCAAACTATGACACAGTGAGCCAGCTAGCTCACTGAGCGCAAATAAACATAGCAAAAGTAACATCTACAGTGCATTGTTTACAGTTGTCCATAGCAAGCCCATCGAGCCCAGTCAGGCCAAATCCTCCACTTCCTTGTTTGGCGAGAAAGTCGCGACAGGTAAGACAATTAGGCTGCCAATATCAACAGAACCTTACCTTTACATTGTAGTGGTTGAGCCAGTGTCATTTTAAGGTTGCCAGAAATCGAATCACCTGGGCTATATACAACTTTATTATCATTAAATGTAATCTCAAACTCCTGAAGTTTCCCCATCTTTCAGAAAAAATACAATCAACAAAGCCTCCGTGGTCTATCACCTGTGCGCCGCACTTTCCTCTGGCTGGCACTTTCAGTCCAGCCCTTTGACGTCAAGACGTTTATACGCAACTCCACCTACGAAAGATGGAATTTCTTTCTTCCACATGGAACTTTTAAATCACCCACATATTATTTGTTCATTCATAGTGATTAAGTTGGGACATTTTTTAGTATTAGGCATTTATCAAAATTACTAATATCAAATAGGCTATATGGCCTTCGTTTAAAGTCTGCTCAGTGGTTTGTTTTTTTATCGATTGCAAAGAAACCGATAACGTGCAATGATGGTAATGGACTGGCACTGATATTCCTGGTAAGAAAAATATGGTTTGCTGATACTGTAAAGTTTGGTGTAAGGAGTAGAGGTTATCTATAGATTTGCCCAGGCAGAATGATTTGGCATGAACAAAAAAAGTAATTTTGAGAGAGAGCAATAGCTGGTGTGATTCAGGTAATTTATGCAATATACTATAGGTAATTTACAGTGGTGTTTAGCACAAAGACATTAAACATTCTTTCAAAAGTCATTCAAAATATAAAAACAGAACTTGAGAATGGGCTTGGTACAATGGGGACTTTTGAAGCCTATTGTAATCAATGAAAAGTCCCCCAGCCACACCTAAGTAGGTCACACACAAACATAGTTTCAGAGCATTTTTAATATCTAAAAGGTTGTTTGATATTATCCTATTCTCCAGAGCAAACAAACTGTACTTTTGTTTCTAAATTATAATTTATTTACAGATGTTTTGCAACATTAAACATGTCAATTGAAATTCGTGAAACGAATGAAAGTCAATTTAACTAAACATGAAAATATATTTTGACAATAATGCAAATCAACAAAAAAATAAATAAAATAAAAAAACTCTAAAAAAGTATTGTTTGCCAGTGGGTTACACTTATCCTCTGAACATTAACATCTAAAGAAACAAACCCTTGATAATTAAAATCAAACAAGAATTGAACATGAAGATGTTCTGTCATAATGTTAAAGCGTCCGATAATTTACAATCTTAGTCGATGATGAACCTCGTCCTGTGTGACCCCCACCTTCAAAGTGGGGTCGTCAGGGTGGAGGCTGTGGTGGAGACCGTCACTGGGTGGAGCCCTAGGTCTAAAGCCGGGGCTTCGTCCGGTTGTGGGGGGCTTTTCTTCTGGGCCTCCAGCTTCTCTGTCAGCTGGGTGTACAGCTCCTTCACCGGATCACTGCACTGTGGGCACCAAACATGTCTTTGAATACTATGCATGTTTATATTCCGTCTGTAGGAAACACATGCATTTATACCAGTGGTCCTCAACTCTGTTTGTTGCACCATTGTTCTAATTATTGTGTTTATATAGTGACATTTACACTATAATCTCGCCTAATGACATATCCCCATTTTGGAATATTGACATAATGTGAGACTGAAATGTTGACAACAAAATAGATCAGCGAGACATCAGTTGACAATACTGACATAAAACAAACATTTAGAAACACTGTGTGAAATCTGCTGGTGTATCTTAAACCCACAATCCCAACGTGGTTTGAGTACACGTCAATGGTCCAAATACAACATGAATGCGGAGATCGTTTCATCCGTGTCTACAGTAAGCTCTCTAGACACTAACCTGTTTGGGAGGTTCCAGAGTCTTCATCAACGTCTCTACGCACGACGGCAACACTTTGTGGTGAAGGTGCAGCAGCATGCGCAGCGTGTGTCGGTGGACGTTCTCTTTACTGTGACACAGGGGAACCAACCGTCATCAATAGAAGCATGCAATTAAAGTATGACAATGACAATGGTAAATTCATTATGTCACCTGGAGAAAGACGTGAGGAGGAAGCTGTCAAACACAACTGAGCAGAACTCCTCGGAACCAAATTCGTCTGAGAGCAGTGTGAGGTGGCCTGTCAGCAGGTGCAGAAATATATCCCCGAAAGCCATGTCGTTGTGGGTCTCCACTGTCAGAGGCAGACACGCATGGGTTACTCAGGATTGTCTTCTGTCTTCTGACTCATACTTTAGTTGGTGCAGGGTGTGCTATTTATAGCTACACAGCGTTAAAGTGTGTACATGTTTATTTAATGTTCATACATATGGATAGCGATGGCACAGCTGCATCTACCATTATACCATTAATGGCCACACACCACTTACTGGGCCTTTAACAACACATTATAACGTCTGCGTATCATTTTCACTCCCATCTAATATTACTAAGGATGGAAGCATCGTATCAGGAATGAAATCTAAACCTATTAATTAATAATTAAATAATAACAACAAAGAATCATTTTTTAACGCATCAGTCACCATGTGTACACACACATACACTTCTGGTATGCTGGAGCATAATGGAAATGTAATGCCCTATACTTACTACAATACCTATTCTGCTACACAGCAAATGGCAGTGTTAGATACACTGAGCCCTGACAATAGATTGCAGGTATCGTTTACACACTAAGCCAAACGGGGCACAGGAAGTTACAGTTGATGACTCAAGGCGAAACTGACACAGCGATCTTAAGCTCACCCAGAGCAGGAAGCAGCCGCTGTAAGGCGTTCTTGTTCCTCTGCTTGGCGATGTGGAGGACATAGTAGAGACCCATCTCACAGGCCACCCTGTTCTCCTGAAGGTACCTGGGGTGCAGGAGCAACACTTAGATATTGTGAATGTGACTTCCCCAACATCTGCTACTGTTCTATCCCGGACTCATGGCTTGACAGTTCGTTGTACAATAAGTACGATATCAAACGGCTTCTTGTTACCAGAGCACGCTGGAAATGGCATATTGCCCCTAACACCAAGGTGCAAAGATGCTAGCTCTTTCTTTCACACTGGAATTCAGCTGTAGAATAGCCTTCTGCTAGCTGTCAAGATGCTAAGTTATTTTAACGTTATCTTTAAGTGCATTAAAGGCTTTGCGAATTGCGAGTACAAAGGCATCAAGTCATTTATTCGTGTAATCCCCGCAAAAGATGAACAGACTACAAATAACTAAATTGATGTGATTGATTGAGCGTACGATACGATAATCATTTTTCTACTGTGACACGATGTACAGTCGCGCAGCACACAACCGCTGTGTGTGTGTGTGTTTGTAACGTAAGTATTCTAAGCGTTACCTGGTGAATGCGTCTGGCAGGGCGGAGGGGTAGGTCAGGGAGCTCCTCTCCTCACTGGGGAGTTTCTGTTCTACGGTGAACGTGTAGTCGTCCACGACCACTGACATCATGGCAGGAAGGAAACGGGTCACTACCTCTAGGTCCTGATAAAGGGCAGAAACGGCAAGCAATATGAACACACAGGAAGGGGGAAATGGGAATCTTAAGCTCAGCAGACTTTGAGGGAAACTCTTCAGCTTGAGCCCAGAGTTGCCCTTGTGGCTGAAACTAGAGCCGCTGTCCCTCTCTAACCTTGGATTGTAGTGTACGTTGATGAACGTGTTCCTCTGGTAACCACGGTTACTTACGAGACGAGGCTCTTTGAAGACCTGGCTGTCAATCATATCCCACGCTCCCTGGCCTAGTGAGAGCATTCTCAGGAGAAGCATCAGGTCTGGACTGTCCTGTTATCAAGAGGGAGGTAACGTTTTGTACAGAACTGCAATATCAGTTTCAATTGAATTTGTTCCACCTGATGAATCATACAGCTTGGAGTGTGAATGAATCCTTACCCTTGGTAAAGCATCCTGGCTTAACAGCTCTTGTAAATTCCTCACCGTACTCAAGACCAGAGTGTTACAAGCAAATGGGTCACACAGGATCATGGACAAATCCCTGAAGAAGGAAAAACACTATCGCTTAATGATCACTGCATTATCTATCAGCAGTCATTAACTGAATTAACTAAACACATAGGCTTCTTCTGCTCCTCCCGTCTCACCCAAGAACTTGCTCCTGTCCTTTCTTCACGCCATCTAGAAACCCCTGAAGCTCTCGAGCTCGTTTGGCATCGACAAACTTCTCTCGGATGCAGGCGTCCAGGCACCAAGTGAACTGTCACAATGTACAAGGACTTGATACAACATTGTCCGTACATCGTGGCAATGGTAACAATAAAGAGGAACCAACCAAGAGACAAGACTGCATGATTGTTTGCATGCCAAATTAACATGGCAAGTTACGTACATCAATTGGCACCGATGTTTGCCAATCAGATACAAGAATTACAACTCATAGATGTAGCTGTTCTTGTCTTGTTCCTCGTGTTAAGTGCCTCTTTAATCATTTATTTTCACGCATCATAATTTAATTCCTTTATAAAAAACAAACGTATTATTCCTTAAGGATATTCTGGTTATTGCAGCAGTGTAGTTGATGAGGTGTGAGACGAGTGTTCAGTATAATATAAAGGGATTCTGTGGTACATCCATTTTAAAATTTAAAGATTCATTAATAAAACCACATTTGATATTAAACGAGATTCTAACATATTAATATTATAAAGAATAAGTTGTATTAAATTAAACACAGACCAGCTGTATAATACAAAAGTGAATGCAAAATGGAACACAATTTCTTGAATATATTAAGGAATGTAATATAACATTAAACTATGCAAGAGCATAAAGCCGACGGTAATTATGCTAGCAACTGTGCTAATATGTTTATAGTGCACTCAAACATGTAGGTCACGTACCTTATGGCAGGGGTCTACTGAGCATATCTCGCTGATATCCAGCTCATGGAGGGACATGAGCAGCTCTGCTCTCAGGGTGCAGTAGTGCACGTTACGCGTGCGTAGGAAGAGTGTCCGCAGGAACTGCAGCACCATGTCATACAGCTTGACGTTCTTCCCAATCATCTGGGTCAGCTTTAGGACCACCTACATTGGCCACAGGACAAAACAACCATGTTTCTTTTCAATTGGATCTTCTGTAGATTTTCTTTGACTGTGTCAGCTATATGGTTGATTTGACAATCAGCCTCTATATAAACTATATCTGTATAGCAGAACACTGTTGTCAGAACCAACACATTTACTATTGCAAAATGACCTAACCCCTATAAATAGGTGTGTAGAACACTTGGCCCTTGACATCGTAACCCTCCACCTTTAAACCAGGGCTGAAGAAAACCTGCGGCTCCTTGCCTGTGCATGTGAGGCTCTCAGGGCCAGACTGAGAATCGGGGGATTTCCCGAACGGCCGGTCAAAGTTACGACGTTGCGTACTATGGTCTTAAAGAAATGAAAATAAACAGGCCAATCAGTTTAATCGCCCGATGTTTCAGTCAGCTTGCGTAGCCTTTGTGAATAAGATTTTTTCTCCCTTGAAACAGGTAAAATAAAAGCATTATTCTGTTCTTACTGTTAAGTTAAAACTGAATAGCCTACAAGCCAGACCTGAAAAGGACAACCACCACCAGTCAATTACATGTAAGTTCAGAACTTATAATTAAAATGTTATATAAAAACTACCTACCAGTTAAACATTTTAAGCAAATGCAGTTTGGTATAATATTTTAAGCATAATAAGGTAATAATATAATAAGATAATAAGTAACGCCCATGTGTTCTGTGGCTCTTTGTGATGGTGTAGTAATATGTTGGGCTCTTCATGCCGGACTGGATAGCCACCCCTGTTCTAAACACTTGCTGTAGAATACTGTATATTACTGGGTGTGCGAATGTCTGTTGCAGCAGGAACACACGTGTAGGCTACTACACAGCAGAGTGCGCCCCACCTCTCCTTGGCGCCTGGTCTTGGGCGATGGGCTGAAGAAGTTATGCAGAATGGAGAGGTCGCTGCTGAAGAGAGCCGCTTCCTTCTCAATTATATACTGCTTGAGCAGAGGAGACACTTCGTCTCCAAACAGTGCCTGGTTGTCTTGCCAAATCTGCCTCTTCACCTCCACGGCACAGACCTTATACAACTCTTTGTCAGCCATCACCATCTTTAGCTTCTTCTCTGGCACCTGAATGGAAATATGGTGTTGTAATATTTTGGTTGGGGCTGTCACATGGCTGATAAAGTGTTTTGTTAAGAAATGTATGAACCAAAAGATTTCTAAATGATTCAGTACTGCATATGTCTGCTATGTATTGTCTGCAGCAGTGTTGGACAGTAACTAGTTAGTAGTTAGTGTAACATCATTTAATTTTTCAGTGAATAGTAGTGTAACAAATTACTTTTTTCGAAACGGTAATAATATTACAATTACTAATTCAAGTAATGCTGCATTACTGCATTAGTTTAAAACAAAAACACCCCCCCCCCCCCCCCCCCCAGACTTCCATCTTATGAAGATGTGCCTTTATGATTTTCCTGGTCCTAGCAAACTTAGGGTAGGCGAATTGAACCAACCGGTCCAATAATCTGGTTTGAGAGGCTGCAATGTTTTCACTTTAGCTGATTGTTGACTTCTAAGAAGGGGTGCACAATATATCGATTCAGTATCGTTATCAAAATATCACGTTGTGCAATATCATATCGAAAATGTTGCAGGAAGTGCAATATTTTGTTTATTGTGTGGAGAGATGACATAATAAAGATCGAAGAGGAAACATTAGTGGCCAAAAGGAATGCCTCCTCTGTAGCATGGAATTACTGTTGTTGCACCAGTCCAATATGATTATAAAGTGTGTTGTTTTGATATGTTACGAATATATTTTGATGCATTTTCCCATAACCTGTGTTTTTTATTATGTTTAAAAATATCAAAATTAATATTGATTGCAATTTTCATGATCAATATGGCAATATCACATTTGATCAATATCGTGCACCCCTACTCGTATGGTTCATTATTGTTCCAATAAAGAGCATTACCGCGACCTGACTCTGGATAAGCGGATGAAGATGTATGGATAAAGAGCATTACATTCTAACATGAGCTGGTTTCACAGGTTGTCATTTTTCTGAAGTGGCAAGGCAGGGTAGTGATTGTGAAAGTAATATATTAATGTAATGAGTAACTACTATTTACTTTTAATACCAAGTAATAAGTAATGTTATTCATTTTTGAAGGAGTAATAAGTAAATAGTAACGTATTACTATTCCTGAGTAACTTGCCCAACAATGGTCTGCAATGTGCTGCAATATCTTCCACAAGAAATAAATAAGACTTGCCTTCGGTAAATGCTTCAACACCTGCATTACAACTGGCTGAATGGAGGGCATCTTCACCAGAGGGAAGCTTTTCTCCAACAACTCTTCAAGTTTCCCATACCTACAAAAGAAAAGAGCAGAACCTCAGTTGACTCAAATCTGATTGGTTTATTTGACACTAGTGTAATGTAAGCATCCTACCTGTCTTCCTCCTTGCCCTCTGCAATGGTGGCAACTCGCTCCATAAGCTTCTCACGCAACTCATCAAAGACTGACTGGTGAAACTCCAGTCGAGGAGTTCCATGGAGGTCCAGGAACGGCAGAGCAGACTGAAGAGTTGGCAACAGAATGCCATTCTCTGTCTGCACGATAATACAAACCATGGGTTAACTGAGCTTATACACAGTCATGCATTGTTAGGTAAGAAATTGAACTATACATGATTCAGATTGCTTGGTGCCTATATGCCCTGTCCTGGACGTTATTATTACTGTCTTACCTAGATAGATTTCTCTATTATACAATATTTCAAATGGATAACAATTCATTACTGTACATTTACAGCAAAGAAACTAAATATGTTATTAGTTTAGTATTAGTAGCGTCCACTATGCACGATTGATTTGACTGAGGAATACATATACATTGTGAATAGATAATGTGTTAATAGTAACAATACACTTGGCTAACATCAGTAAGTCTTGTTAGCATTTACCTGCCAACAAGTCTGTACTCAGAATACTGAACACAATAGCATATCATCTATGAGACTGTATTGTAATACGTAGTGCTCAGTAGAGCAAAAACAAATGATCCATGCTAACAGCATCGCAGCTGTAAAACATGCGATGCGTGAAAACAAAACATGCACGTTCCACATACAATTATACTAGGAGCGTATTTTATCAAAAGTCTATCAATATTAACGTTTCTTCAAACAAGAGCAGCCACACAAATCGTACGGTACCTGGAACTGATCAATGGCTTTCAGAGGCTCACTGCAGTTTGTCAGAGTTTCTTTGAGATCCTCGCCATTAGATATTCCCAATTCAGGCAGTCCGGCAAACATGTTTGTCGTGAAGTGCTATATTTATTTCCGATTATGAATCTATTTGCAGATACACCAGTTAATAACAAAAGAAACAACCCAAAGCTTCTTACATATGCTCCTTTTCTGTCGTTGCCATCATAGCACACTTCCTGTATGGTCAGTGTGCAACCTTGTCAACAGTCCCAAAAAAATAAGAGCATCACAACAGATCCGCAACACTAGAATTTGAACGGGAACTCAAACTATCTTATTTACTTTTTATAACGATATATTGCATTCTATATATTATTTTTACTTTTAAGAAAAATATTATACAGAAATAGAATGAAGCCAAGATTTAAAACATTTTAATATTGTTTTTGTCTTATTCCTCGTTGTACAATGATACAATATAGTAATAAATCCCAACCAACACATACACAAATTGAAATACTGCATAAATACCACAAAACTGCATTGCCATTTATCCTTTATGACAATGAGCAGTTACTGTAACAGATAAAAAAGAGGGCCATTAATCAATGTGTCTACGTTTTAGTAGCTGATTAAAAACACAGAAATTTATGTAAATACTAGAATCATAAATGTTAAGTTTCAAATGAGTAAAGGACTACTGAACAAACAGAAAAAAGGCTAATATAGAAATAAGTGTTTTTGTTTAAGCACAGATAATTACCATAATTTAAAAAACATAAAAGCTATTTGTTATCCCGCATGAATGTCAACAAAAGAGATAATAATTAGATCATGTTTCCAATCCCCTTGTTTCTACACGTTATAGCAATAAGGAATGCTGTTATAAGCAGCAGAAAGACAAAGATGACAACAACAACAGCCCAGGACCATGGTGGCAGAGCATTCATCACAGAAAGGCTCTCTGCCGGCAGGATATTGCTCACAGTCAACATGTAACCCAGTGCCCAGCCTATTGATGTATCTCCTGCCTGTAATCAACAAGAAAGTGGAAAAGGGATCAAGTATTGACGCACACAAGCTTCTATAAATTAGATTGTGCTTTTGTTTGTTCAATTATAATAAATATAATGCCAACCTTGCACTAGGCATACATCTAATTGTTCTGTAAATGCTATGAATGCAATCAAGGCACTTTCCTTGACGTGCTAATAGCTCTTGACTGTAGGCCTACGCTTTGGATAAAAGCGCCTGCTAAATCACAAAAGAAAAAAAAACGTACAAACATTGCATTTTGTCAAATTAAAAACGGTAAATAATTATTTTTTCTATATTCAATGTCTTAATTTTTTCACATGTGATTAATTAAATTTAGCCTTTCTCACTACGTTTTGTATATTGTATTACCACAAATTGGACTACAATATTCCATTCCAACCTTTTTCTGAAAGGAAATCCATGGGAAGGAGGTGTCATCAAACCCATAGCCTTTAAGCAGCAACAGCTGCATGAAGCTAGAGACAGCGCAGTAATCCTTTAAGAGCTTTTCACTGGTACCTGGTACCTTTTGTAGTATCTGTTGGACAGTCACATTGAAATCAAATCCAATATATTTGGAAAAGAAGGAATGCAGTGTGTGGCATTTGTTGCAATCAATGAAATGCTTAAGAAATAATTACTATGCAATGATTTATTAACAACAAATTAACTATCATTTATAGTTTAATGATGTTTTTTTATTTACTTATTTTATTTAGTAAGTCAAAATTTCTCAGAATCTGATAGAGAAACAAACTATAAAATCAAACTGTAAGGACAGCACCATCTACAGGTTTAAATATATATGGCACAATACAGTAGGTCACAGTGTATCTATCACCTGCCAATAATTTAAGTGACTGATTGGTACTAATTTACAGGTACTATTTTAAGGTCAGATAATGCAATTGCAATATCTTTATTTAGCCTACAGATGGTGCTGTTCCTACTGCCTGACTAGTGTTTGCATGTTGTTATGTGTGGGGACTGCCAGGTTATCCTTCTAGTGAACAGGTGTTATACCTCAGATGACGTCATGTTGCACACAGAACGAGTTGCTGCATCAAGGTCTGATGGAGATGTGACAGTAACGCCGGTGGCACGCTGAAGAAAGTCGTGTGTGTAATAAAAAGCTGAAAATGCCTGTGGAGAGAACAGGATTGGGATCACACTGGAGTGAGCTCTGTCAGCCATGTTTAGATGTGTGCCCTACCTAGAGGATTAACATATTCTTCAAACCCAAATCTAATGTAATCATTGAAAGGAGGCTATGAATGGGAGGTGTATACTGATTCATTAATTAAAATGACAGCTACTTACAGCTAATAACAACTAGCAAATAATGACAGCAAATAGGAACTAAGGTGTCACACATGTAAATACAGTGGATTCTGGAAGGATTTCATATTCATAATAGAGACTGGTGATTTAGAGGGTGTAATGTTAATATTGAAATGGTATATTGAATGTTAGAATGGAAATAATGCATATATTTATAGTTTTTCATAAAACGTGTTATTAAGATGTTTTCAGAACTGCAGTGTTTTACTCACCATGAAGTTGCCTGTCACATTGGGTTGGAACACGCCATTAAAAGAACATTTGGAGTAAGGGCATGTGTCGAAGGATAAAAGCTCTGACACATTCCCATAGCACTGCTGGTAATTTCCAGTTCCCTGAAAGGTTACTGACTGCTGGGGTTTTAAAGACGCTGGTCTGTACTCAGAAGTACACGGTGAATCAAACACCTCAGTGTCCAAACTGACTAAGAGGCTGACATCTTTAGGATAGCAGGGATGAGACAACATGGTCACTAGACCTTGATTCTGAGAAGAAGTCAGAAATGGATTGTTTCACATTTTTACATTATGTGGCATTTTCATGTACTAACTTGTCAGAGGATGCAATTCTCGCTTTAACTTTCATTTTGTGATCATGTAATTTAAACAAAGACACTCAATGTTCCTAAAATACAATAACTGCAGCTATACTTGAGATTAAGAAGGTCCATATTCACCATTCCTTACCTTAATTAGGATAGCTAGCAGTTTCCGTAGTAGCTGATCTCTTCCATAACACAGAAAACTCTGAGTGTACAGGTGGTAGTTTTGTCCATAAAGCTCCAGTTTGAACCTATTCGTAGTGTCCTCCACATGTTCAGAGGTCTCAAACGTAATCTGAGTGGATGCACCACCTAAATCCAGAGCACCGACTGTATCTCTGCCTGGGTTCAGCCAGCGGCCAACAATACCATACTGAAAGATGCCAGAACAAAATAGTTATGCTATCATTCTAATATGTTGGAAATCTTCTGTCTTCCCGAGACCCAGAATAACAGCATTACATGAGACTGGTGATTTGACCTTAACTGATCTTGTCCAGTATATTTGATTGTATTATTGACCTTACATAATGACTAATAGACTGAAAACCTTTGACTCTGCCAATAGATTTGCCTCTGAACTACGAGTACAGTGATCTGAATAAATAAGTACAGGAAATAATTTCAGGTTACCATGTAAACAGCTGTAATGTATGCAGCTGTAATTAATAATATACCGATGATGCTTATCCCATTGCCTCTATGTATAGACATATCATCCAACCTTTACAAAGTTCTCTGTTAAGTAGTTGACAGTGACCCAGCCGTATGCCCCTTCTTCTTGCCCACTCAAGATGACCGCCCCACGGTAGTTAAATGGATAAGTGCGCAGTTTGCTTCCCACTTCATCCAGGATTTGCTTTGTCTCTTTTGGATTGCTTTCACTATAACACAAGTAGAAACATGAAAATAAAGATTGAAAGATGAACTCATTTGGTATCGGGTATCTCTAGTGGTGATTAATACTGTTTGATGTGTACTGTGAGGACATTGATACTTCAGCAGTCTCATGCCAGCAGTGGCTCCTAGATACACTGGCGATCGGGTGTGTCTGGACTTGGGGATGTCCATCATGGCTTGGTTTAGGCAGGCGTCTAGGCTACTTGCAGCACCACCAGGCTTGCCAGCATAGCTGGATATTCCTCCACCTTAAAGAGATTTAAGTTCAGTTTAGAAAGGACATGACCCCAGGCTTCTCAAAAACACTTCCCTCTCTGAAAGGATGAATGGCAAACACATTGCCCATATGCGTTTCTGTGGAAACCCGGTTGATTGAAATATTTCATAAGTAAAGGGCATTGAGGAACCACAAAATGAAACAAACGTTTAAATAAGGAACAAAGTATTTTTCAATAATTAACTAGCATTTCTTCTGTAAATGACCACAATAAAACATCAGCTTTTGACCCATCAAATCAGCCTTAACAGCAGCGTTCTAAGACTCACCTTTCACATGGCACTCACTGTGCTGGGAGACAATGCCAGTGTCATTCAGTTTATCCGCAGGCCATTTGTAGATATACATGGAGGTATGAGATGAGCCTGCATCCATTATGACACCATACTGAAACAGAGCATTTGAATAACAGGAACAAAAGAGATAAGATTGAACACAGGGAAGTGCTCACTGTATGTTTTACCTGCTACAGTATGGGTTTATTGTAAATAGCCTAAAGAGGTTTGGGCTGTTTATAATATGTAGTGTATATGCATTTATATTTGCATTCACAGCATATAGCAAACACTTGAATTAAATGTACAGTATTTTCAATCATCAATAATCAGAAACAACCAGTAACTATTGTAACCTACAGTATATAATTTGGTCTTTATGAATAATTGATAATAGCTTACAAGCTAAGAGTTTACACATCCTTAGTACTTACCCTAACAAGAGCAGACCATTATCTTAACGTTTCCAAATAGAAATAGGTGACAGATATAGTACAGGATTGGGTTAGAGGGAGTGTTGAGGTAGAGCAGTCAGTGGCAAAGGTAATTGTAAGTATTAGAAACAAATAAGGGAATTCATTGAATGTTTTCTTGTCAAATATATGTTGTGGTCAAATTCAATTGATTCAGGATACTTTATTGTTTCAGAACCTGTGTGGATTGCATGGCTTTTCGACTTGAGTTCAAAGGGACTTTGATGTTTGAAATAGAGAAGAGCGATGATTGAAGTGGAACAAAGACGATTCAGTCTTTTGAATATATTCAACAACCTTACTTATTTTTTGTTGGAACCGTTGAAGCTATATAATATTAATTGCATGACAGGTGTATTTGTATGTCACCGAATTTAACATCTTATTGGTGTGTGATATTTACGTCGCAAATGTTCCTATTGGTGTTTAAAAATATATATATTGTTATTAGGCAAATCGTTGTAATAACCATAAAATGCCTGGGTAGCTTGATTGTAGGCTATCTGACGCGCTCAACAGCCGCATTTGATCCATAGCTCATACGCTTGTGGTTTTCATATTTTAAAACAATTTTAAAACAACATTTACGACTCTTGTGCCGTTCCGCGCTAACAATCAATCACGAGTACAGATACATTGTCTGGTTTTATCATTTGTATCGTAGCCTATAGTAGCCTATATTTGGTTAGTCTTTCACATTTGATTCGCAATATCGAGTGTTGATGTTGCCTAGGCTATCACTAATTAGCGATAATTGTATGGACTTTGTCTACCTGACATAGACCTATTCTAGTTTTAAGTCAATGTTATCACAGTTTACTTAGGTGTGTCTCGAAACTCTGCTAAATGTGTGTGTGTGTTTTATTTTTTATATAACTTTTAATATTTGACAAAGTTACCGTTGACTGCATTACAACTGAACGTGTATAAAAACAAAAAGTGTCTAATCAGCATACAGCTATATGTGTAATACATACAATTGCAGAATATACAATGTAACAATATTAATCATTAGGCGCATATTGATGGACATTATTGTTTACCATGTACTCGGGAGGTTTCCTGGTTTTTTCCATCGGAAGAACAACCACCAGAATCCCCACTATTCCCAGTAGCATGCATAGCACCAGAGGAATTATGAAGTACTTCATAGTCATTAGCCTGTTGTAGATCAAGATGTTGTTCGTTGAGCTGTAGAGCGCATCGACTTTGCACCCTATAAGTTTCACGTTATTGCCATATCCTGGAAGGCGTGGGATGATTGCAACTCGTTACTTGCGGTCAGACCTTCTGTTTGAAACCCAGTTATACATGAATATCGTATGATTCAAACATTACACTTAATAAATCACCTATACATTAAAGGTAGAGTCAGCTATTGTAAGCTAATACACTTTTATCAAATTCATTGTAGGTGTGCCCACTGAAATATTAATATGGTCTTACAACTGCAACTGACCTGTGGGTCTGTAAATGGGAACACAAACAAAGTGGTGCAGACCGCACAATACAACATTATCCAATAGCAATGCCAGTCCAATTTGTGGGGCGGGCTTCTGAGACATTTAAGGGTGAGGTGTTTTTGTTTCTTTCAAGGTCAAATATAAACAATAAGCCTATATCAATAGCTGACAACACTTTAATCTAAGTTAATATCCGCATTTTAATTTAAGACTCTTACTTTGTGTTTGAGTTAATGTTAGGAACTTTTCTCTCATCTTGTTTCCCTGTTTCCTATATTTTCCCGGTGGTCACGTCCCATTATCAGCTAATTATCTCCACCTATCCCCCTCTGTGCTTATACCCTGTTGCTGAATTTTTTTCTCTTATGATTCCAGTCCCAAGTGTATCTTTCTCGTGCCCATGTTCCCTTCTGTTGTTTTGGTTACAGACCTTAGCCCTTTCCCTATGCTGTACTTATGCTATTGCTACTCTGTTGTTGACCTCTGCTTGCACCCTGACTACGATTTATACTGCACAACTGTGTTTTACTTACTCGTGTGTCTTGCCTCCTGGTGTCCTGCTATTGGGTCCGACCTGCCACCCATTGTAACAGGGAGTTTTGGGTAGGCTGGGTGTAGAGCAAAGTAGCTGGCATGCTATACCACCATGGGACCACTCACTGTAAGAATGTTTACAGTTACACAATAGCCTAATGTTAGCCTGTTACTGCTATGCCTACATAAGGAATGCATACTTCCATTATAGATTAAATGATTACATATCAAAGATGTTTAATGTGTCATAAGATCACCATGCTGTGTAAAATTCAATGTTGCACGTCCAAGTAGTACATTTAATTTAAGCTAAATATGACAGGGAATGTAGGCTATTTAGATAGACATGTCTATCTTATACTGTATATATATTAAATAATTAAATAAAATGGGTGTGACACTATAATCTCAATTTTAAACAAGTAAGAAATTGGACAATACAGTGGTGAAAAGGTCCATGCTCTTAAATGAAGTGGAATGAACATATATGGAGTTAGTTAAATGGTCAAGTGAGTTTTACCTTTTAATTTCTTATGTTAATAGCTCTAAATTTGATATCCACATTAGTGGTCAATATATTGTGTCCTTTAGTGTAACACCATTAACATAAAAATGAAATACATTTGACAATTTGTTGTTCTTTTTTCATTTAAAAAAATTAGCTAATTACATGATAAGAAGAAATATCTTACTTTAATTAGCCAAGAGATTATCTTAATTGAGCAAAAAATATGGTGTGACACTAAGTCATATGGTGTGATATGAAGTCACACCATATGACATAAACTATTCAGAACACATTTAATTAATTAAATGTAGTAAAATACACAAACATTTCTATTAACAATAATACATTTTACATTTTTAAGTTTGTTTATGCCATGTTGTAGATATTAACAAATGTTATTTCCACTTTTTTAACGAGTATTAGGAATATAGTGTAAGGAGATAACAAGAAAATACAGAGAGAGACTCAATGCTGACCCTGCATTGAGAGAGGAAGTCCTCAGTGAAACGAGTATAAAGTAAATAGATACTGCAAGTTCACACAGAACATACTGTATTGTAGGGAAGGTCAACGGCCTAGGCCCCAACCTGCATAGAGTACATTTAACAAATGATAATACTGTGAAAACCTACTGTGATTAAGTTAAAAACTAAATGTATAGATTTTTTACAAACAAAAAATACTTTTGGAGGTTTCAGTAGTCATGCTGATTATTTGATGTTTTTATTGTTTTATTGATACAACTTATACATTGTTTTAGTCTAGCATTTTAGATTTCTGATATGTTCACTTGCAGTTTTAAACTTTAAGGTAATTGTAAGATGAGTGTATGTTTCAACTGGGTTGGGTTGATTTTTCCAGTTATTTTTTCCAGGGCTGGATTATGGACAGGGCACATGGGGCCTGGGCCCAGCAGTCTCTGACCATTGGGGGACTCAGGATGAAATGCAGCCTTCCTTTTCTGACCTCTTTCATTACTGTTACGTGTTTTTGCCCATAAAACTGTACGCACACTGAATGTATTTTGTTCATCGCACCATTCTCTATAAACTCCAGAGGCTGCAGTGTGTAAAAAGGGCAGCTGTTTCTGAAATGCTTGAACCACCGTGTGTGGCATCAACAAATATATCTTAGCAACAACAACTCAAGCTCTCTACTATATGTACAATACAATACAATACACTATATATCACGTTGGGGCAATGCCACACGTCAGGCACACGGCTGTTTGCCCATGCTCACCTCTGCCTCAGTGTTGGGTTGCCAAGTTCCACAACGCTGTTCTGCTGTTCGGCTAATATCGAGAGTGTACTCTTTTCAGAAAAGTATATAATTTTTATATAGATCTACCATAATACAGGTGGTCTAGGGAAGGGGGGGCTACAAAGATGATTGTGCCCAGGGGCCTCGTAGGACCTAATCTGCCCTTGAGTGAAATATTTAAAATATTATGTTGGCTTAATGTTAAAATAGCTGCCACTAATGGTGAAAATTATTTTCTGTTAAAATAATTCTGTTAGAATTAATCTAAAAATGTATATCTAATAGAGGAAATGTTGGTATTGTTATTAAATTCATAAAAATAAGTTATATATAATGTTTCTATATTTTATGTTGATTTAAGATAAAATCTTTAAAAATGATGGGGTGTGCAAAAAAAAAAAAAAAAAAAGAATGCTTAGTTTTAATTTTTACATAATGAGTGGTGTGTCTCACCATGCAGACGCATGGCCAGGAAGTGGCCAGGGGTGGCACTGGCCACCACTGAAATGTGATTGGCAGATGCCCCCCCCCCCCTTCAAATCAAATAATTTCATCATACTCCAGACATTCAGCTGAAGAGATTGATGTATGGCTTGTGTTTGTCAGCATAACAGCGGCTGTACAAGACAAACTTGTAAAATGCCTCGCATTATGCATCTTCAAATGGTAGTGAGAGGGACTAAGTTTCCAATTTGTATCATATCTTCAGAATGGTAAAGGCTAGAAGCTCACGTTTTTTTCTCATAAACTAGACACTCTGCGGAAGAGAGTGTGTTATTTGGCATAACAGGGTCTGCAGAAGACAACGGCAAACCACCTATAAAATCTCTCGCCTAAAATCAAAAAAATATCTCAAAAATAAATATGCAACTTTTTATAATTTTTGGTACTAAAATTACAGAAATGAAAAAAATAGATAAACAAATAGATAAACCTCATGAAATTTAAGGCTTATAAATAAGAATGCATACACATCAATAAATACAATTCTGTATTTAAATTAATTTTGTGTTGTTAAACTTAGACGAGTTTGAAAATTAGTCAAGTCATAGAGGAATCACAATATGTGTTTCAAACAAAACTACACACAATTGTACCATCCTTTACATAATAAAAAACACAAAAAATAATAGTTTATAATTTTATTGCATTTTGAAAACATAAACAGTGAGTGAAGTTTCTCAAAAATATGTTGTGATATTATCCAAATTGTAGCTGAGAGGGTGCTGATAACAGAGACATAAAATACTTGATGATAGCTATTACAGAAATACTTTTAGAAGCCATTATATGAAAATAGTGAAAAACGGCCAAAAGACCCGTAGGGTTTAAAAGGTAAAAGAAGCAGTACTCAAATATGACAAACTTAAACTATGCACAATGCACATTATATAGGCTGTGTCTAATGTAGGCTACATTATGGTGGTGTACCATAGTTTGACTAACTTACTTTAACAGCCTTAATTATAGTCACAATTTATTAAAATTTTATATCAAAGACTTCCAGGCTAAATGTGTTATTATATCAGAAGGCTATAGCCTATGCTATAATGTAGGCTATGGTACGTTAAACAATATGTTGTTGTTTTTTTGTTGGTGGGTAGCTATTTGGATCTATTTGGATTAGATCAGAAAATTGTCAAATTGTTTGTCATTGTTATTGTTAGCCTTGACGTGTCTATAAAGGTTATGCAAAATAGGAGACTGACCATCACCAGTTATGTGTATGCAAGCATGTAACATTTATATTTTAACCTACTTTTAGTACCTATAGTGCCCATAACCAAACAAATATTTTTGGCACGTGCACATTGTATATGTTCTTCTGTGGCCACCACCACAAGTCTCTTTGCCACCCCTGTGCCACCTTAGTAAAAATGTCCTAGAAACACGCCATGACCATTTTATTGGTGTAGTAAAACATAAAAGAATGAAGGTGAAAATACAAAATAAACAATAATTACATATTTTACTCTATGGATGAGTGTATGGGCTTTATATATGTGTATGGCTACTTCTTGTGATTTTTTAAATGCTTGAATATGTCTGCTCATTTGTCAACCACCAAAACTGTTGCTCACAGATGCATGGGAAATAGGCTATACAATTAAGCAGTATAAAAATAGTATAAAAATAGTTATAAAATTACATTACAGTTTCACACGTTTTATGTCACCAAGGATGTATGCAGAAAAAACCGAGGCCCCCTTCCCCGATTGTCACTATATAACTCGCACTCTGCCAGCGGGTTTGTGAAAGCACGCAAGCAGACCATATAACAACGAGGTTCCACCAAAGCCCCTAAAATAGAGGCTACCTATTAATAATTTACACACGGTGTTCATTTTGCGCTGTCTCAAGATGCACTCAAATAGACTCAAGAGCATGTGCTATTTAAACAACGCGAGCACCGGAAAGGAAATTGACAAAGCGTCAGTTTGAAACTAGCAAAGACACTTGGGTTGCCACTTTGCACCTCTTTGTGATGGGTGTAAGATAGGGCCCTATGTCTCACAATGGTTAATATAATCATGGCAGTAAAACAACAACACTAGTAAGAACTCAGCCAATAATCACTATGTTTGTCCGCTGCTTTATATAGGCCAGTAGAACTCATATCTGGTCCTGGAGTACCACTGTGATGCATGTTGTAGATGTCTCCCTGCTCCAACACACCTGGTTCACATGAATGGGGCATTATCAATTTCTGCAGAAGCCAGTAAACAACATTAATTCGAATCAGATGTGTTCACAGTAAGCAGGGAGGGAGACATGATTTTAAGTTATAGTTCAGGAAGCTTCATACAGGATATTACACTTATTAGGAAGTCTTGTGAAACGTAAAATTATGTTTAGAATTACAAAGAACTAGAGATCTTAGGTATGTTTTTGTTTTTAAATTACCCAGAATAACCACTACTAGTATCATCCACACTTACATAACCTAGAATTAGAAGTAGGCATGCATTGATTTTGAAATTTAGGTATATTAATTGTAAAATTATTTTAAAATAGTAATAATAATCAATTATTTCTACAATCATACCATATTCTTACACCTTAATTTTTTTTTTTTGTTACACCTTATCCTTACCCATAATTACCGGTGGTAAGTTATTGTTTAAAATATTTTATAGGGCATTCTGTGCACTCTTTTTGCTACTGGAAAACACAAGACTAGCTTGGCAATAAATGTGTGCTTGTTGATAATACCTTTTTGTATGCATAAATGCATTGGCATACAGTACGTTTCAACTTTCTGTCATGTTTTAGAAAAAGTCAATAATGTGGTTTTCAGGTTTCTTTCTGGTCTGCTCTACACTGTTTATAAACCTCTGATGCACAAGCCATTCACACCATGTACAACAACATGTCAATATCAATGTCATTTTTAAAAGGAAATTGTTCATGTGTGACATATTTCAGCATATATTGTATTTTTATTGCATTATTCACAGATCATTCTGGATACCTCTGTTGTAACACCTGGGTATCGAGTTAAGCCCTGTTAACAAGAACCTGTTTTAATAATTTTCTTCTTATTGTTTTGTAGTTCTGTTTTGGTTCACGGTGATGCAATGGGTATAGCTTTATAGTAGACATTTACAAACTGAGATATAATACTTTTCCAATAGAGGGAGCCATACTATCATTTTTGAGGGTTTTAATAGCACATGGCCACTAGTTCGCAGTTCTACAGAGTGCCTTGCTGGCAAATGTTTCAAGCAATTTACCAAATAATAACATTTATATATGATCTATTGCCATACAATTATATTTATTAATACTATGCTATATAGTTGATTGTAGAGTTCATATATGTTATTACAAAATATTCTACAATAAAAGAATATTAACTGTAAAAAGGAAATAAGATAATAAAAATACAGGGTGAAAACAGAAAGTATCATTCCATAGAAAGGAACTATGAACAACATTCTAAGAACACATAATATAAGTGTTTTTATATTTAACCAATGCAATGTTTTCACACATGAACTGTATAGCAGACTAACTTCCCATTGTAAAGAATGTAAAGTTACTATGCAGTAACCTATATAATGTCACTATTTAAGATGAAGTAGGCTTTCAATAGTAGACATTTTAAAACGTTCACGTCAGTGACTCAGTAGTCACTGACGTGAAAGTTTGAAAGTGAAACAATGCGATGTTATGTCACTGCTATGTTCATTTTAATGTAAGCGAAACAAGGAGATTGACATCATCAATATGCATTTTTATACATACAGCAAATGTAGAGAAAGATAATTTATTTCTAATTTTGTGGTATGCTTAGCTTTCTGAAACGACCAAGCATGGTACAGTGTGTGTGTGTGTGTGTGTGTGTGTGTGTGTGTGTGTGTGTGTGTGTGTGTGTGTGTGTGTGTCAGACACAAGGAGAGACAGAGCTTGTTCTGAACTGCAGATGACACCGGAGCATGGGTAGGCTTTGTGGTAGGCTGGGTGAAGGGTGAAAGTTGAGCTGTGTGAGGTGGTCGTTGATTGCACGAACAGTCAGAGAACAACACAAATGGCCCCAAGGTGAAGAGGTCAGCAACATAATTCTGAGATGCACAAATAAATCTAAAGTGTCTAGTCCTTGCAGTGGGCACACCACCCACCTGATGTTTCCTCTACAAACACTCCAACATACATCCCTGACCCCCCAGCAAACATCACCTGAACTCTGACCCCAGTGCAGCTACACTGTACGCATGTCCAGTCCTAACAGCTCAGCTCGTATCCATTTTCAGTGGGTTACATCTCAGAATCAGTATCAAACAATATTCTGATAATGATTATCAAAGAACACAGCTTTACTAGGCTATTAAAAAAAACTATATATATATATATATATATATATATACTTTTTTT
>JAODLL010012986.1:0-28977 GCA_026546735.1 Forbesichthys agassizii | reverse complement strand
TTCTAGTGCTTTTATCACCATACAGAAGCTTGTTTTAGCTTGCATATATCTCATTTCCAGCACCCCTAAGTGAAATTATCTTCCCGCGCCGCTGCACAGCACAGGTTAAAAGAGCAGGCACGCATTTTAACCAACACCTGTACAGTGTTATCAAAAGGAACATGCCTTACAAGGAAATATATAGATTTACAAATTAATTAAAAAATATGTCTAGAATTGTATTAAAGTTACATGACTCACTTTTCTACTGCCACGTGAAGTTCATACGGATGATTGGAATATTAAAATGACCTAATGTTTTTGACGAGACACACTAAGTGAATGTTAATTGCAGGGCATACATGAATGATTTATATATGATAAAACAAACACTCGGTTCAAATAGAAAAAAAACAAGGCTTAGTGCAAAGATCTCTCCCATGGAAGGCCTGGGGCTCCTCTTCTTCACATATTGTTCTATTAATATCAAACCAGACGTTTCTCCTATTTGTTATGTAGTTGACACGAGAATAGCCAGTAGGGTAAGTACTGTACTTTGCTGCATGGTATTAGTTCTTTAGCTGGCTTTAAAGAAAACATTACCCCCCACCTTTCACTTCAATGGTGCACTCAGTTTTATTCATGTTTTGACAGGAATTAAAACAAGCTCCATCTGGTTGGATTCTGATCAGAATTGTTTACATTTGATTTTTAAAAAATGATACTAGAAGCCAAACCAAATTCCAGCTGCCATCGTTTCTCAGACAGGAAGCAGAATGCAGAATCCATGAAAGGTCGTATTGTGGGGAGGCATATTAAAATGTGTCAGTGTATCTGATGCAGTTTTGCACAGTATCAATTAAACCGAAACAACTAACATAGCCAAGCGCAGGGCAACACCAACAGCTTTTCGCCATGAATAAATGACTCCTTTGTTGAATTGTAATAGAAGCAGTGATTTCCTTGCTTTGAATTCACGGTACAATTACACAACAACATATTTAGCCTAATCTTGACACTTTCGTCTTTCACTATTCAGTCATTTACCAATAAGGAATCAATGCAGCAAGTTTCAAAGGCATGTCATTACTTACAGTGGCTACGTATGTCTAATTGCTAGCCTTTCCTTTGCCAGCCAGCAGCTGCCTCTTTCTTAACCGAGTGAAGCAATTTCACAGATTATTTGCGTCTAACCACAGTTGTATGGCCTATGAAATGAGGCCTCACACAGTCTTCACAAATCACTTACATTTCTTAACCACCAAGTCTCTACTGTTGCCCTTTTGTCTTGAGTTTATTATGAGATTACGAGAGCATACTGTGCACTGCTCTGTCTGTCATTGACGCCTCAGGGACCAACATTAAGTATATAATGTCCCATTCTTTGCTCGTCCAAATAGTCAACAATCTACTGAAAGTGTGCAATTTGAATCTATTAATCTATGAATTTGAACACAATTACTAGACAGGCTAGTCCGCGCACACTGTTGCTGAGATGAAAGAGCGAACAGTGAATTTGTGTATCCTCTGGAAAACATTAAGTACATTTATTGTAGATGAAAACAACCAGATACCATTGGGGAAACATTTCCCTATTCATTTGATACAAAAGTAAGCTGTTATCACTCAAATTACATACAGTGAAAAAAAGAGATCAAATAAGTGATACCCTCAATGCAGAAATTAGTACTCTATTTGTCGCTGTAAACACAATGTTATTAAAATCTTGGACCAAGCATTGTGGAATTTCTTTATAGTGGTGGAAGTAGTGGCTTTTGTCCAACAAAGATGGGGCTAGTCATGACAGCATTTAATAGAATTTGTGTGCGAGAGAGGTTCTGTAAGGATTGGAAATAACACAAAGGTTATTGGAAAGAGCATCTTAGTATTATCTTTGCAATGCAGCCAGACGCAGAAACAATGCATCCACACAAAAACTGTTAAAAACCCACTTGGAATGAGGCCGTACAAACCTGCACAAACTTTACAACTATGTACCCCAACTTTTATAAGCTATTGTATTATGGTGGAATAAAAAAGAATGATAACGTCAAGAGGGAATTTGCACAACATTACTTGGAGCGTGATTTAGGGAGAGTCAGTTTGATTTTACGGCCTATTTATGCAGTTCACCGGTTCAGTTAACCCACCATGATAACTTTATATATCTTGCCATACAGTATTTATTATCTTGCAAGCTTTTTACTATCATTTCAAAGTCAAAGTTCGAAGAAGGGGCTTTGTGAAATGCTGAACCATTTGGCAAAAGGGCACAAGACAATTATTTGGTACAAAAGGTCACAACCACTGGAAATACTCAGCGCTAAAGCAATGCTGGAAATGACAGTGTGAGCGAAATAAAACCAGAACCATTGCCAATGTGATTGCACACAAGTACTCACAGTCACTAGTGGTATTTATTTAGCTTTAGGGATCCGGCTCCCTGGTGCTTGTTCAGTATAATACCAGTAATAATGAGAGTGAATAATGTATGTTTGATTCAGTGAGCTGTAACTCTACAATGTCTACTGAGAGGCAAGCATATTTCGGGTGCCACATCCTTGCAGTAAAATGATAGGAGATGTGATGAATAAAAATAGGACTTGATATGAAATGATAGCTGGTGTTATTACTTGCTACTGGAGAGAGCAGAAGGTACTGTGAGTCAGAAAGCCGTGCAAATTTAAACAAGGCATGAGCTCCATGTCAGCTTGAACTCACAAAGCATTTTTCAAAAGACACAATGAAAGGTCACAGACTTGGCAGCGACTTTAGAAAAGTGATCATCTTCACGACTAAGGGTGGATGTTTGCAGAGAAATCCATCTATTAACAAGGCTTCGGAAAAACACCCCTGACCCCGTCTCAAGTAATCCACTGAAGGTCACTCGGTGCTAAGGTCACCTGGTACTGAGGCACATGCATTGTCAAAGGTTTATCCCCCATCTCCCCTGCTCTCCCCCGCTCCCCCCTCCCAGACTGCCAACGCCTTGGTCAATCTGCTAGCTCAGATATACGCCACACACCTCAGCCCCCACTGGCACCTCGTGTCACGTCCCGGAGATATCGAACACTTAATAAAACGTGCGCACTAAGGCTCAAATGTCACAGTCCTAAGCAGGGCCCTGTCGATAACTCCCTGACCTTCTCTGTGTTTACCTTTGTAGAATATCATGGGTGGCAGTAAAGATTGGGGAAGGCATACAGAAGAATCCTGCTGTGCAAAATGGTGGAGGTTGTTGGGTGGTGGAGCATAGAAAGTAAGTACAATTACCAAGGTATCAGGAAATATGCCTGAAATTAAATATTGCGTTTCTGACAAAGTTTTAATCCATTTAAAAGTACACTCACAACTATAATGAAGATTTAAAAACTTTATGCTGGGCTAGAACCACAAGACTTATGTGGACAGCTTATACATACACAGTATACTGTAGTATCTCCCATTTATTATTTATTTTGTGACAAAGACATAGTAGTATTTCATTCCATAGGTATATTATCCATCAAAATTCGTAATATTTAATGGAAAGAGTTTAGGAAACAAATATCAAAACACGTACTGTACCAACCACATTTCCTGCCCATAGAGCCATGCCATGATGCGATTAAGATAGCAGAGATTACCACAGCATGTTATTAATGGGCCTGATCTATACTAGAACAAAGATGGTCCTGGCACCCATGATGTCAGGTAATGAAGGAGCAGCGTGAGTTATGAGCCCATGCTGGTTCACACAGGGTACATTAGGAAAGGGGAGAGTGGTCACTGTTTTCTCACCCCTTTAGAAAAGATGGATATGGAAAAAACATTTGCTCCCCTGGTGGTGGGAGTGTTGCTTTAAAATAGTGTTAGGCTGGTTCTTGGGGGCAAAGGGGGAGGAGGGGGGTGGAGGGTTAAGCAAATGGCCATTCTAATTGATGTAGGGGTCTGTGCCACTTCTTTATTCCTATGGAAAATAAGCAAGCAAAAACTGATAAATCAAGAAACGCATCTGTTCAGACAGGACGTTTGGGGAAGATGACGTCTTCAACACACACACAGACACACACACACACGGTCATTCAACTGCCATTTTATGGGGTGGCTACGACTGAGAGCAGCTCGGCAACACCCACCCGCACCTCAGCTATAATTCAGTTTGTACGTATATAAACTCCCGACCCAGGCCGTCTGTGACCATTCTGTACACCCACACCTCGCCCCAAACATGGACTATGCATTTAAATTACCAACAACTGTTATCTTAAACGAGAAAGGTCATTTATTCTTATTTTTACTGTAAGCAAAGAGGCAAAAAGGTGACAAGACCATGGACTAGCAGCAGATGACATACTGTACCGGAATCTACATTACTGTGGTATACTGTGCTGTATAGAAAACACAACAGTGTAAGATGTATTTGTATTTCATACTGTAACGGAAATATTAGCATTTATGTAAATGTATGGTCACTGTCAAGCAACCCGACAGTGCAGCTCCTGTCTAGCAAATAATGGCATGCTGCACAAGCTGTCAGCAGTCTTGAGATTCTGCTGGAACAGATAGCCACACATGCACACACATACACAGCCTTGCCACCCATGATCTTAGTACCAACTCTGGTAAACACAATAATGAATTGCCAAACTACAAAGCAGATAATTTACTTTCATTTCTCAACAAATCTTTTAACATTAAAATGACAAGATATACATGTTCTAGTAGGTCATTTGGTCATACAAATCCAACTATAAGTGTTTAGGTAATTCAAGAAGGATCACAATGTTCAACTTATTTTGACGCAAGTGTAGTGCCACCACATGGATGGAGTTTAACTACAGTAGCACTCAGGTCTTTGAGTTTTTCGATGCACATCTCAAACTATAGGATGAGTTTTACAAAAGAGCTTGACCGGAAAGCCCCGATCATACCATGCCCGGCAAACTGTATGTGTTACGGCGGGATTACATTCAGAAAGCAATCCGCACCACCGCAGCTGATCTACCAGACACGCAACATTTGGACGTGGTACGTTAGCTGTGTTGCAAGAGTTTGATATTTTCCAACTTGTGCATCAGAACCAGAAGTTGAAATACCACCTAAGAAAGAAAGAAAGAAAGAAATCATACTTTATTAATCCACTTTAGGGGAAATTCATTCTCTGCATTTAACCCATCCCCGAAGGGAGCAGTGGGCAGCCACTAATGTATCGACATTGTTTTTGCCATGCCTGTTGTGAACCAGGCAATACAGTAGGCTATGTTTGCATGAACATACAGTAAGAATCGGTGTATTGTTAAACAGTTGATCTTTACCTGCATCATAATAACGGAGGTGAAATTCACATTTTCAGTGAGGTTGTATGCTTTCTTTTATAATCACTAGTCACTGTGATTTTGACTTATATAGCAGTGATTCCGAACCTGGGGTCGAGCACCCTGGGAGGAGGGTCGGGGCGCTTGATCTCAATTGCTTTGAGGTCAAATATGCATTAAAATGTTTGACTATAATTGTATTGTAAAATGTGTACATTTAAAAATGTTATTAAAATCATATGCAATGCCATGGTCAATCTAAAAATAATAGCCTATTATTGACAGAGAAACATTTAAGCAGTAGGCTAATTCTTCTTGAAATAAATTATTACTTTTTCATTATTTATTTATTTAGAAACTACTGTTGTAAAGATTGACTTCTGTAGTTAGCTTGGCTTTCAGAATGTTGATTGGTCAGTCAACCTCAAAGAGTGGGTTGACAGTTAACCATTTAGCTACCAACATGATTCCCAGTTCAATAGCCTGAACCGGGCTAACGGCTCAAGTGAACTCGGGTGCACACCAAAAGCTCTAGTGTAAAAAACACCCTAGTGCTTTTTCATGGAAAAAAGCACTTCAAAGATGATAATGATGTGTACAAATAACCCCAACACTTTCATAATATACACAGTTGAACTTAAATTACGAAATAGGACATACAGCTTCAGTGGAGCTACCCATCTATTTCAAACCAAAGCAAATAGAGATCAGATAAACCTGTGCTAAGGTCCCAGACCTTCACTGAAAACCATTTTAGCAGTCATGCAACCCAATAGAAATGATGAAGCACACTGCCTAATGAAAGAGCATATACATGCAGGGGCATGTTTGTGCGAGGAAAGAAGAGGATGTCCCAGTGAGGAGAGCGCGAGACAACTGACAGACTGTGTTCCGCTGAAACAAGCCTCGAGAGATAGAGCGTGACTGGCTGCGACAGTGTGGCGTCCCACGCCAGAGGTTGTGCCCTTCCTGTCCTGGCCGTTTTCACGCGCAGGCACTGAAGCACCTTCTTTCTGTGAGCATGCGGCGTGGCACATTTCACGGGCCATTAGCTTTGTCTGAACAGCCCCAAGACATGTGATAGTGGCTACACTTTGCCCTTGTTTTGCTTTAACAGGTTAGTTTTCATTTATTTATATATATACTGTATGTATATATGTAAACGTCAACAAGTTAATAGGTGTAAAGTGCAACCTAAATATTAGCATATTATAATCCATAGCTATTGAATGTGACTGAATATTGGTCAATAACTTAAATGTGTCTCATCCACTGAAAATAACTTGTGGTACTAAACATGTCTGCTTTCCTGCCTCGTGTGCTCTAGCTAAAGCAAGGAAACATGGAAATCTAGCATGCAATATTAATACAATCTTGATATTAATCAAACATTTCCCCAATTTATTTCCGAAGGGTTATATATGCTTCCTGAGATTAGTCTGAAATTGGATTTGGGAATTAATGTTGTTCAAGTATTAGCATTTCACTTGGAGGGCAGGCTATGGAAGGTCCTTCTTTTTTCCACATTTTACACTAGATTAATTTATATTTCTACTTGCTTCTCTCTATGGCTGAATAAATTCACACATTACTTTCAGATATTCATTAATATCCATGTCAATACCTTATAACCATTAAAAGTAGTCATTGTAGTAGTTGATGCTTTTGTTTGAGATTCAAGTTTGACTGTAGCGCTGTTTATACTAGCTGGAGATACAGTACTTCATCCCTTCAAACATTGTTTGATCACAAGCAGGTTTGATGTTAATGACATATGTTAGTTTACCATATCCCACAGTTGTTCTAATGCAAATACAGGAGGTGGAGTATGTCTCTGGTGGCCGCTAATGCATTAAAGAGTAGTGATAGTAATAAACAAAGGTCGATATTGAGTTACTTGCAGGATTTTAAAATCAGTTTACAACTAGTGAGGTGTCTGGTGCTCTCAGATGGCATAATGTGGATAAGACTGTATAACACAATGTTTCGTACAATATTTGTCATACAGCAATGGACACATTAATCCAACACATTTAACTTTTAATTTCCATTAAAGGAATAAATCCTTGCATATTTGAATTGACATCAACATCATAAACATTCTACCACAGAACATGATTTTAAGAGATTGCATTTAAGTATGTCTCATGCAAATGTTGTTTTGGTATATGAAGCATTTACCTGTTTATAATGAGGGCAAAGCCAACGTAATGAGCTGATTTAGATCACATTACACAGCTCCATGCTTATGAATAGCAATGCATCTAAAATGCCATCAACAGAATTGGTTTATATCCAAGGTGCACAAGTTCATTAAATATTAAGCATTTTGCATTCCTATAAGCAAAAGGTTAGATATTTTGGCTTTTAAAGATGCAATTTTGTGAGGGATCAGATCATATCACAGGAACATCTAGATATATTGATCTTTAAATAACATATTTACATGAAATTGTGAAAAGCATTTTGTGCCAATGCTCATTTGTTTAATATTCATTAACCTATAAAAAGTCTGAAACATATAGATTAAAAGCGATTGATGAATCAATTATGAAGATCCTTCTAACTATTTTTAGCAGATACATATGTGTTTACGGAAATGTCAATTATACATTTCCGTAAACACATACGAATGCTAAAAATGTGTCTATTTTTAAATAAAACTTTACAAAGAAAATGTATTCTCAAGTTGATAGTGTAGATGGAGAACCATTCTGCCAGTCCCAGTTAATAACTTGTCAACATGACACAGTGCAAGATAAATGTGTTCCACTAATGTTACGCATTCAGTGTAAACACAGTGTTTATGCTTGTTGGAAGTTAAGCTATGTTATGTGGGGTGCATGAAGACTTTATTGTCAGGGCACCAGCCAGAGGAATCTCCGTGGCAAAGGGCTACACCATGCTCCATCGCCACAGGGAGTTAGAGCTGTATAATGGCTAACCCTGCTGCAATGTGTGTTTGTGTGGGTGGGGTGGGTGTGTGTGTGTGTGTGTGTGTGTGTGGGGGGGGGTTGAAATTTAGCCACCTGCCGAGTGACCTCTTATTTCCCCTCACAGCAAGATTCTACTCACAGGAGGGGGCAGCTATGCCAGCCAAGAGGAGGTTCCACTGTACTGCTATTATTGGCCAGATCTTTAACCTCTATAACTTTGGGTGTGGTTTAGGTGTGACATTAGCCCATAATAAATGGTGAAAGGCAGATGATTAATCCAATCGCCTGCCAAGAATTTCTAAGTTCCCGCCCTTTTCCAAAGAGTTTTCCACGGACAACTTATTAGATGATTCTATTTAACAAACCATATGGCGTTTTAGGTTAGTATTCACCTGCTCACTGCTTAAAAATACACCAATAGGGTGTTAAAGATCCAGTGATGTATGCAAACACTGTATGAAGAAATGTACAGCACACTCTTCCATGCTTTGCCTCTTATCCTGCTGTATAACTGCCAGGTCCTTTTGACCTTCACGCTGGAGAAGAGGAAAAGTACATGTTAAGTCACAGCGAACGTGTAGCCAAGTACCGCTCAATCCACAGAGACTCTCCGCTCGCTCCATTTTAAATGGTGTTAATGCAAATCAAGTAAGAGTGTAGGCACTAAGTGCAAAAGTGTGAGTTGAATTTCAATACCACTATTTAATATACATTAATCCTCTTTCTTTCCATTAACCTGTTTCACTGATGGTCATCTGCAGCCACACGGCCTCGTTTATCGTAACGTCTCATTCAAATAATTGCATTCAAAATACGTCCTGGCCATTGGCTCCAGTGTTCTGGAGATCTATATTCTATATATCAATCTATATTTACACAAAAACATAATCATTGCAGTTGTTGCTCAGAGCGGCCAAGTTGCATTTAGGCAAATATTTTTGATTTAGGAGCCCAAGATGTAAATGGCCTTTCAGGTGGATATTTAGTTTATTTTACATCTAGGATGTTTTACCTGAGAATGAATATGCTAATAATGCTATTATCTGTCATGGTTGGGCTTAAAGTCCTAAAGGACCATGATTTCCAAATGGTAATGATACTATTAACCCTCATATTGTTTTGTATTTTAGCCTATACAAACATTAAAAATATGAACACACATTTTGACTAAGGATGATGCTCTCATTTGAGAGCAGAATATCTTCTTAAGCAGCAGCACCTTTTTATTCCTGAACACAATGTTCAAAGGAAGGTGAATTCACATTATAAGTGACATATTATATAAATATATTTGGTTATGTGCCATATTACCTTTTCAATCTGTAGGGCTAATTATAAATATGAACTATTATAATGACATGTCAAACATGTTGATGAAGTTAGACACCGTCCCTAACCCTGAGATATAGACTGGAATAATAATAACTGCAAATAACTGTTACATTGTGATCTTAAACTATACATAATACTCTACTTAAAAACTATTTTTGAAGGTTAGAGAAAGCATTATGCCTTTATGGCAGATGTATTGCACAAACCATCATATTTTATTTGTAGTACAGTATGGTTAATTTTGAGAAATGTACTCAAGGCATAATCCTCTTTCGGCTGAATATCAACTAGTAGTAGTAAAAACCATCTTGAATGGCTATCAGTCTATCTAGACAGGCTTGATTCAGCTATTTATAAGAACCTGGTGTAACAGCCACGAGTATGGTTTACAGACCAGACGGATGGACAGACAGACAGACACAGGGCCACTAAGTGCCCCCGAGCAGAACTGTCCTGGCAGACAGTGGGTCAGATAGAGAGAGATATGTTTTCAGTTTAAGAGCCGAGGGGGCTCTGCTGGGACCAGCGTGTCATCGAAACAGAGCGGGTCGGTATTGCAACACCTCGGAATGGTACCAGGTGACAGAGTATTGACATCGCTCAAGACGAAAACAAACCCTCCTTGACCTTATGGTGTGAGGCTGTGCATGTGTGTGCACGGGTGTTATTTTGACAGAGAGCACATGAGGCAACTGGGCGGGATGCTGGCTGTTTAACACGTCTGCTGTTCCTGCTGCTATTCTTGCCTGTCAGGAATGCAGAGAAGAAAATAAGCAGAAATATATGGATATAGTGAAATGGAAGAATACTGTCTTATGATTATACATATCATGTAATCATGAATGGATTTTGTAATAATATGTAAATGTCTCTTAAAATCTAAACATTAACTTCTCAAATTGGTTATGAGTGAGTAACGTCCTTCGTTAATACTAATTTTCCTATGCAGAAGGATAACGCTCCTCAAACAGCGTTTTGGGACTCTAACGACCCAGCACGTCCAATTGTAGCACAAACACTGCTGTCGGCTCCTTCCAATGATCCAGCGCCTGCTCCTCATTAGCCAGCTCGATGGTCAATAACAGCAGATGTGTGTCTCTGTTCTGCCTGCAGGCCATGGCTGGAGAGAGCAGAGGAAGACCGCCGATCCAACCTCCAGCAGCCATTAGCAACAGTTGAGGGAGGTGTTTTAGATGTAAATCATTGCCATCTGGTGTGTTGTGGGAGCTTTGTCCCAAGAAAGGATGTGGGCCACTGCATTTAGCCAGCTGAAGGACTAAAAGAACGGATGAGGGACTTTCTAGATTCATTTTAAAGTAAGACAGAAGTGTGTGTGTGTGTGTGTGTGTGTGTGTGTGTGTGTGTGTGTGTGTGTACATCCATTACACTAAAGGGACATTGAAGAAGCTATAAGAGTATTAGTTTACTGTTTAACATAAAACATGAAGAAATTATTGGTTTCATTGACAAGCATGTCTTTAAAGGGACACTCCGCATTTGTTTTAAGAATTACCCTTGTGGGGGAAACGCCATTGTACCAGAGCACTGAGCACTGGCTGACATTGCCCTCAACTATTCCCCCTACAGAGCACATAGCACAACACTTCATCACTCGCCTTCCAGTCATGTAATGTACACAGTTGTATTTCAAACACACAGGCTGGAATTGTGGGTTCTGGTGGCAAAATGTAGACTAAAGTTAAATGCTACTGTAGGATTTTTGAATGTCACCAAATGTTACCATATATACTGTGCTGTACTACTTTACAATAATATGAAATAAGATACAAGAAGTACTCAAATTAGTTAATGTAATCTTGTCAAACCCATTTCCTTAAGCAATATCAAAGACAAAAAACAGAAAAAAAAGGAAAAAATCTGAACTAGTCGAAACTGCACTTTCTAAACAGCTGGTGCGAACACAGCTGTAATTTCGTTAATGCCAAACGCAGTGATACACAGTTATTTATAGACACCTTGTTCTCACTTGCGTGCATGCTTAAATGTGTTGTGTACTCAAGGCCCGTTGTGTCGTTTTGGCTCACTCTGTCAAGTGCTACGCGTAACATATGGGTGAACACAAATACATACAAATAATTAGGCCTAATACTGTAGCAGTGATCAAGATTCCTGCATGCACACACACGCACACACACACACACACACACACACACACACACACACACACATATTCACACAAATTCCACAAAATCTAACAGATTTTGGGGAAAGCACTAAATCGGTTGCCTTGTTTGCATTTTAGTTAACTAGATGCATTTCCTACGTGGATGGCAAACCTTTATCTGCAGTGGAAATTAGGGCCAGAAAGCCACAGGTATTAATCTTACAGCAGCATGGAGAGCTCACTTCAGGAATACAGTAACATGGCAGGCAACTGTAACCACTAAAGGTGGATGATTTGCCTGATGGAACAAAAACAAAACTGATCTTATCATATAAGGATAATAGCCATTAGCCACAAGGGTGGACTTTGCGTGTGGGTTTGATATTTCTTGTGCGTAATCCATTTGAACACGTATGAAAGTGACATTTTAAACCTGTGTCGGCCGAAGTGGGGGAGCTCATTTTCTCGCTACACTACTCAACATAGTTTCTGTTTGCAATTTTGTGTTCCGAGTCTGAAGTAATTTGCGGTAGTGGTTAACTTGTTTTGATCCACGCGTGTGTGCCTATTTCGGCGTATATCCGCAGGTATGTACTTGCATGCGTGTGTAAACATGACTTATGTCTCTAATAGCCGGCATACATACCCCCACCCCCCAACCCCCATCCCAGCCTCATTAAAAGAACATGATGCAATTTGGATCAAATGTTGATAAGCAGCCACATTAGCTTGCCCATAAGGGACCCATCCATACAAACACCATGCACATTGTGCCTGGTACACTATGTACTCTTGGCTGTGTATCCACATCAATTTAGGGGCAATTCAGCCCTTCCTGCAGGACAATTTAATCCCCATTTTTCAGGCAGTAAGTGCTTCCTCCTGCAAAATCTAATAAGCTGCGTACTGCTCCCAAAGAGCGGCCCCTCCATGGCAGCAAGCTTAGATATGAGACTGTGCGCGGATCAAAGGCCAGGCTCTCTTTAAAGCTTATGGGGAAAGGCAAGAAGAAGGCCAGGACGCTGGAATCGAACCAGGGAGGTTATTTGTAGCAGCAGTTCAACATTGGCCCACCACCCGCATGTGTGCATCACGGTTAGCTTGGGACTAAATTGCATTTGGTCATTGGGTAACTTGTACAATAGATGCTGCCGCTATTTAAAGGTCAGTTACGTCAACGTTGCTTTAACGGCACATGTATACATTTGACCTACCAAGCACTAAACCTGCCAAAACGCAAACAGGACAAAAGGATGTTATGGGTGAAAGCCTCTGTGCTCTGGGCAGATGGGCTTTTTCATCGGACTGTAGCCCGCTCAGAGCTGTTCACTTCACTGGGAATTCTTAATTCTTCATCATGTTTGCCAGATGCATAAGAATCCCCCCTCCACACACACACACACACACACACACACACACGTGATTTACTTCGCCATGTGCTATACCCTCTGCCACCCATTTATTTGATCACACCTTCATCTCTCTCCGTTACTCACGCTTTCTATCCTGACACCTCTTTTCTTGCTTCTCTCCCGGTCTCCTTGCTCTGCAGCGCCCTGGCCCAGACTTGTTCTTTCTCTTTGGTATTGATAAAAGCTTCCCCTTTGGGTGTGGGGCCCTGCCGTATCTGATATAACAGACCTTCTCCTCTGTGGCCCCTGTCGGGATTTAGCTCAGACATCGCAGCACCTGATGTTGTGTTTCCTCCATCACAGCCCATACCTATATGTTTGCTCTCCATCAGATGGGAGTCTATTTGACTGATCAAGCGTTGGATCTTTGCTGTGTGCATTTCTGAATCAAACAGTGGCCCTTATTTATCAAAACTTTTTGAGGCAGGAATAATATAGTCTTTTTATGCTGGTTCTTTTTTTAAGAACTTTATTTTATTTTAATACATAATACAGCCATATTCTGATTTCAGGATGTAGCAGTAATCATTATAGACTTAGAGCTACAGTATACAGTTAACGGACAGCGCTAACCTAGCACAAAGTTGCTAATGCAGACGCAGTGACAATGTTGTTCGATGAAAAGTGTGTTTCCTCTCGCCTTGGCACGTTTTCAGGTTTTCCCGCTCACCGTAACATCACGCGATCAAACTCAGGTGCCGCAGTGTCAAATTAAACCATGTATTGCTCTAGCGTCACCTAGCAGAGATGCAAGCATACTGCGTTAATGTCTGAACTTTAGGCGAAACACAGATTTTGTATGTTATGATCGGTGTTGGGAAAGTTACTCAAGAATAATTTAATCCTCTTTATGGGAACAATAATTAATTTTAGGAGTCAGCAATTAGCCAAATTGAAAACATTTCAGCCTCTCAAACCAAATGATTGGACAGGTTGGTTCAATGAGCCTACCCTACGTTTGCTAAAATAAACCGGTGGTGGTAACTCCGTAGCCTTGCCCTAACAGTCAATGACCAAAGTCTTCATCCTACGACGCCAAAGATTTTCTAACGCTTCAAAAATTGACACGAAAGGTCATTGACCAAGCTGCAATTTTTGGTTTGGGAATGAGAACGTGTTGCCCGATTTCAAGGTTGGTATCCCGAGTCCTGACAAATATCTTCAAAACACTAAAATGTCCCCTATTCTGACATTCACTACCAAATTGTCTTGGTTTTCATCACAGTTAAAATAATAACTCTATTACTGTAATGTTTCCACATACACTTGTATGTGGAAACATTACAGTAATAGAGTTATTAGAGCCAAACAACTGCATCGAACTGCTTAGCAAAACTATGCAAAACTATGAATCAACGTTAACCTACTTCTAGTTTAGCTCCATGTTTGTCATTAAAAGTAAGCACATGTGCATAGAAATGCATCAAAGGTGCACTTGTGATTCACCTGTGAAAGGTAAAAAAATAGTTAAAAATACAGTCACTAGGTGTGCATTGAAATAATGACCCCTGATCCTGACACGCATAAGCGCATACATGTAGGCATACATTAACATTCGGTACAAAATATAAGGGTCCCAGTTTTGGGGTTTGAAAATGTGGTCACCTTATACCAGCGGCTTCAAATTGTGGGTCGGGCCCCACAGGTGGGTCACTGAGTGAGAGTGAGTGGAGTCAAACCCCGATCTCCCACGCAGAAAGCAGCCACTCTACAAGGCAGGTTAAAAGCCATGGGCTCTAGCCTGCGTTGCCTATGAGCTGTCGGGGAGTGAGGACCTGCTGGCCACCGTTACATAGGTTTTTGAAAAGTAGATTAGCGGTCCTTGGTGTTTGGTGGATCTCTAAATAGATAAGTCTTCTCTAGGTGGGTCTTGGCTTTGTTTGGGAACCCCTGCCCTATACTACAGTAATGTCTGACTACAACTCCCATATGAATCAGGTATGTCCCTTGCGTATGTCCCACCACCTACCACCAGAACCTACAGTAATAGCGAATGAGAAATAATGTTTACATGTCAGGATATGATTTATCAAGTGCGCTCAACATGGCATGCTCATGCCATGTGACATCTTAGTGAATAATGTAAGGAAACGTTCCTACACTTTTACTGTCTCAACCTAGGCTCCTTGGGTTTGATAAATGAGGGCCATTGTCTTTAAATATGTGTTTAGATTCTCTAGACTCTCAAGGGAACTTCATACTATAATACATAAGGACATTTGGTGACCTGCATGTATACACAGACAAAGCTAAAACATACATCCAATGGCAATGCTCACAATGAGGTTGCTAATTGTAATGTATGGCCCCATACAGTACGGCATGCAGGCATTCCCTAAAAGTTGCAAAAAGTTACTAAGAATAAATGTGTGACACATACTGTATCCACACAAATATATACTACAGGCATCTAATATGAAAAACAATGCCTCTACAAGCAGTGATGGTAGTGAAAATAATTTGGAGAATTTGTCAGATAGCAAAGCATGATGCATATAATTAAAAATTAAAGGCTTTCTACGGGTTAATGGCATCTGCTCACGCAAACATTGAAAAGATATATTTTGCATTTAGAAAATATTTGCTCTCTTCCTCGATATTCTCTGTGAGTGACTTTGTAACCAAAATATGAACTGTAAGGTTATTCCAGAAGGATGCTCTCTATTGAGTAATGTCAGTTACAAAAGCAGAAAAGTGTCATGGAGTTATGGTTACGGAGACGAGAAGAAAAGTGTAAAAGGATAACTTTAGAAGAGATAGTTTAGCCAAAACCAAGGATACTGACTGAAATAATTTCTTCAACTTGTGATGCAAGCCGCTTAAACTCAAGGAATATTCATTCTAATTACCATAACAGAGGCTGTCACCCAAAAAAAAGTATAATAAAGTTGTGTGCTTGTGTTTGGGTGTGTATGCAGGCCAATGCATGTTTTATGTAAAACATTCCGTCATCATTCTCAAAAAGAACTTTGATGTCACAAGCGTGCTCGCTTTGGATGACACATGAAACTAGCAGAAATATAGCTGGAAATGTTCTCCTCTTTTAAAAGGTGTGATGTGATGAAATGTTTATCAATGCAGACAGAATATAAAATGCAGGCTTGGACCAAAACGCTGCTGATCGGCCACTGGACTAAGTGCTTTCATGAAGGAAAATATAGAGCATGTTCTTCTGAATCTGCTTGCTGCTGCTACTTTAGTGCAGATTAAACAAATATAGGCACTGCCTTTGTGTGAATAAAAAATATTAAAAAATGAAGTAAAAGTAAAGTAAGTATGTTAATATGAAGAAAAATGTGAGAAATGTAATCCGCAGTGATAAGCGGACATAGTGTAGCAAAATGAAGGGGAATAAGACAACAAACAAATGTGCTCCTGTGTGGGCATGAAAATGGGCATTTTGATATGCTCAATAGACATTCATGAATAGACACTGGTTTAATCTATTTACGCTTTACATTAGTTCAAGTTTTGTATTAACTTGTAATACATTTCAATTCATTTAAATGGAATCTACATATTATTATTTTATACTGTATCTGCTCATTATATTATTACCGTATATTATATAACACCTGATTTGCTTTCACTGATTCCACAGGCCACTCAGCAGCACATTTGTTACAAATGAGGCAGTTTTTTTTAATACATTTTGGCCTCTCGTCTTTTTCTAGTGCCCCATCTTCCACAAAGGACACATTTTCAGTCCTGGTGACGGTCATATGACACTTAATTATAGAGCAGCCAAGTGGTGAAGGGAAGTAGGACAAAGTGTCCGTCAAAGTAAAAGAGGGTGAGAGGGGATATATTGGGACAAGCTTGGCCTCAAAGAACAGACTTCAGTCAGCGGCCTCATTTGCAGCCCAGAACTCACACCTGCCACCCGTTGTTGGTGATAAGTGTCTTTCTGCCTATTTCTCATATGCACACACACACACACACACACACACACACACACACACACAATACTGCAATACAGGCAAGAATACATACACACTGCATGGCACAGGTACAAGTACTCTCCAAGTAACTAAATATGTTTTAAAGCTAGGTTCCATCTAAACAGTGATTCAAGACTATTTTGGCAGCAGTTTCAGTTTCTTCAGCAGAAAAGACGACACATTATGTTTATTCCGCTCTGTCACGGAATGAACATTTGATTGAATATATTAGTTGGAGATTATTCTTCATTTTTGACACTAATGATAATTCAGATGAAATATTAACAATGCATTTATGTAATAGCCTGCATTAAGGCTATATTTTAGTTAAAAATATATATAATTTAAGTTTAATTATTTAATTTGTATTACATGTTTTGTTCTTTGTCTGTCTATCAGAAATATGCCCCTTTCTTTTGAAAATATGTGACATGTTAACTTTACTGTTAGCCTAAAATAACATTTAATATTTTTTGTATTTATTTCCATTTCACAGGGCAGGGATTTGAATTGTTTCCTAAATTCTGATTTCTGATTTCATTGTTGTAATGTTGATGTGGCAGACCACAAACACTAATTACTAATTCACTTCAGCACCATGTAAAATTCATTTAAAATAACAAAACTCCACTATCTCATCTGGCTTCCGGCTTTTGCCCCACCCAATTGTAGTGTGCATCTGAATACAGATACTGGTACACACACGTGTGCGCGCACACACACACACACACACACACACACACACACACACACACACAAACAACTTTCTCAACTCTAGCTGGAGGGCCTAACTGCACTTTGCTGCAATCCCGTGATAGTAGCAGGCAGCCTCTTCTCCCCCATCCCGTTCTCACTTTCCTCTCCTTTCCCCTCCTCTCCCCGTTGTTACAACAGCTGTGCACTCACAGAAAGATGAACACACTCATTATTTCTCACAGTTCTCACTGGCTAATGAAGACCTCGAAATATTTTCTGAAAAGTGAGACAACAAGGATTTATGGGCATATACGCTAAGGTTGTGTATATGGATATGTGTTTTGTTCTGCGTGTTGTTGCGTTTGTCTCTAACAGGATTCCTGGCAACGGAACAAAGCTGAAACAAAGAACATTTAACAAAAATAGAAAAAACAATACCTGTAAAAGAGACCAATCACAGTAAACCAAAGCAGCCTATGTGTATTGAACCCTGCACACAAATGTCTTCTATCAAAACAAATGGCCACCTCCTCCATCACCCTCTTCCAAATAGAACTTGTTTTGCCAAACAGTCTGTGGCATTCAATTCTCTCTCACCCGCCCGCATGAAAGAGGAGGAACCTTTCCAATGCATGATTTATTATCCCCAAGCATTGATTCACTGCATCCATTGACATTCATGCATAAAGCATGGATGTGAATGTGAAATCGCTACCCGCACGGGATGAGAATAGGCTTGGCGCTGTTCCCTTTATTTGTTTAATAATTTATTTTAATTTTTGGTTAGGGAATGAGGAAAAGCCGTGTTAAGTGCACCAAGCAGAGGTGTGTTTGTCGCAGAGCCCACCTTGAAGACCAAGACTGCCACACAAGTCCTCCCTAGACTCACATGTGCACATATATTTGAATCTGTCAACTGCAGTCATCTATTAGTATTATCTGTCTGTCTGTCTGTCTTTTTTTATTTATTTGATTTGCACCAATCATCTTTTGTCAATATCTGATACCGTGTTTGTGGCACTGTAAATACAAAACCTGGATTGGACAATGTTTAATGTCTGTCAGTGTTAGTGAAAGAATAGCGCTATATGGCCTGAACACAGCACTGTGCCATATTCACATATACACAGCCATTGATTCACCCTGTGTGAGTGTGTGAGTGAAATGAAGGCTATGTGTCACCAGTGCAGAAGGTGTGAATATGGAAGTGGAATATGGAATATGGGATATATTATAGGCCAATATAGAGCCTCTGTGGACCCCTATCAGATTTCTGTAGATTATGTAAGTATTCAACGGGGTGAGAAAGTATGTATTGGTTAGTGAAGTCTCAATTGCATCGGAAATGTCCATCATGCTCTGCCTACCTGTAAACATGCCTGACGTCTTAGCCCTACCGGTTCCATATAGTACTAATTGTTTTGACTGTAAGTCACTGTTGAATGAAGGTATCTGCTAAATGATCTCATTGTTTTTTTCTTCATTTCAGATGAGCATGCAAGAAGCTATACACATGATATACTAGTGTCTACGGCTACCCTTTCAGCACTGAACTTTAACTATGAATTGAAAATGAATTCAAACAAATTCAAAACTAATACTTTTGCTAACATATGCTGCATTTCTAGTTAACATTTTATAAATCATATTTAAATTGAACTTTGAATTTAATCTATGGCCAGTGGAGACATCGGAGTGAATAAATAAATATATATATAAAGTGAATAAAGGAAAGAAAAATATCTGTCTTTTCTGGCCTTCCATCTTTTGAGGTGGCTGTTTTGACCCTAAACATATTTGAATGTTCACATTAAAAGCCATAGTTAATCTCTGCAAAATGCTATTTTTAAAATCACTGGCTTTTAATGAGTAGCAGATTGACACACAAGTAGACAAAGGTTACAGACAGTGCAATATGTTGGTTTGTTGTTGCTGATTTATCAAGTTTTACAGTCTTGTTTATTTAAGCACTCTTCTGTTATTATATGCTAGAGTCACTCAGAGTTGAGTTCACGCAAACTTTTCAGTGAAAATGTAAGGTTTTGCAGGCATTGGTAATTATAGCTCCAAACTGAGCAACAATGCCCTTTTTTTACAAATAGCTGAAAAAGTACAGTATGTATTGTCAACATGGGGATGTGATTGTTTTGGAAGGAAAATGTGAAATCTGAAACAGTTGAGCAAAACCAAACTGGAGTGTGGGTAAATTATACTGCATGTACAGCCAAATAGGAAATGCACTTAGATATGATGGCAGATATTGTATTGAAACATTTTCCCTGCTGTGGGTACAGTAGACAAAATACTATGCAAACAGGAACAAAGACCAATACGATGACAGTTAAGTCCATTTGTTAACTGAGCAAGACTGTAGTTTTAACAGGCTTCCTCTTAACTGTGACCCACTTTTCAAATGGTTCGATTCACCTGTCAAGGATTCTCTCAGATTCTACCTGGGCCAAAGATATTTCCAGACTTACAATTAGTTGTTTTATTAATGTACTCTGAGCACAGGGAAAACATGTGCATAGCATCCAGTCATTCTACTAATTGTATCCAAGAAGCCATTAACTAAACATACATTTAGTAAAATGCCAGTTCATTTGGAATTGTGTAGTAAAAATACAATGCTGTACCTAATTTACAGTATGCAGTATTTTAACTACAGACCATACATGCATACAGTAATAGCATTGAAGAACATAGACAATATAGTCAAAACATTTAGCAGCAGGCCTGTCGTGTTGAGGGAAATATGGATATGATACCTCAAAAGTGATTAACATTCACTGAGCTCATCATTAAATCACGTATTTATTCTAGAAGGAGTCAAGGGTGTAAACATCTGCCTGTAGCCTATTATCATTGCTCTCTTTATTTTTCACGGGAGCGTGGCGGAGCAACGTCAGGTTGACAGCGGTAATTTGTCTTCGTCGCAAACCTTTTTTATAGGCACTATGACAACAATGACAAAATGACAGCTGTCAACGGACTCCTCGTGGCTCTTCAAACACACCGCACCATGCGGGAGGATGATCCACTCAAATCTACAAATGAACACCTAAGATAAGGCAGACAATTGAGGCAATCAGACGCGCTCACAATGAACCCTTGCAGCAGGACACAGATGGGTGATTTGCATGGGCAGGTTGGCGATGATTACATTAGCGAGGTGTATTAACAATAGCTAAAAGGGAAAGAGCCTTAGTAAGGACTTTTATTGGAGGTTTCTATAAAAATAAAAGAAATTGAGCAATGGCAAATTGATTTCTGCTGCTGCTTTTGCTGCTATCAAGCATGAGCATAATCAGTGCTTATTGTTGTAGAACTATAACGCTGCTATAAAACAGAGCTACTTTTGACTCATAATAATTCCATTAAAAGTTTGTCAGTATGGAGTTCTGAACTATAAATGAGCTGGAAGTACTGGAAAGCCGGGAAAGAAAACCAAGATGGCAAGTATCGTTTGGTATTTAATTAAAGGACATTTTAACACGCACACTCATACAAAGGTATCTCTCACTTTCTCACACACACACAAACTCACTTAAGGACACACAAACACACACACAGTATGCACACACACAAATCCTGCATGTAGAATGAGACAGCTACTTAGACAAACAGATAAACAGACAGACAGGCAGGGGTGGATTATTGAATGGGCCTACTGGGCCTTGCACTGAAGCCAGTGTCACTCAACTCTACGTTAATAACTTAGTTGAAGGACTTTGTCCTTCATGTCAGTAACCAACCCTCAAAAGTCATATTTAATAAACTGAATGAATAACATGAACTTTCACTTTGGAGTGAAATGTTGGAAAGGAAAAGAAAACAAACATCACGATACCTTTTAAAGGCAGGGTTAGTCTTTCTCAAGAACACCTGCTATTTCCTCCACTTGAATTTTTACAAAATTCCTCCGAAGCGCATATTGAAACACATTGCAAAGCCAAGGTCATTGTTGTGAGCAGTGTTTGCCACTTTGTTTATGTTGTTTTGTTTTTGTTGTTTTTAGAACGATAAGCTAGTGAAATGTTTTAGCTTACAATTATCTTACATTAACTGACTTTTAGTACCTTAAAGAGTGTTTTAGATTAGTGATTGTTACACGGCTGTACCAGAAGGGGAGACACATCCATGCAATGGTGCCCATTGTCTCATTATCTACCTATGACACATTGATACATACATACTGTACATAAATATAATTTATTTGGATAGTTGGGTGACACTTTGTTTTTAACATGGAATTGATAGGTTTACTATTTATTTCTGATCAAACACATTTTAAGGGAATTACATCCATTTGACAGTGCAAATGGAATGTAAGTAGACTACTTTAAGAAAAAAATCTTCCTAGAGTAAAATCACAACAGAACAGTTTGGGTGGTATCACCGTCCTACAATGCTTACAACAGGTGCTGGAAGCTAAACAGAGAGAAGATGCTGGCTTCACTGGGAAGGCACTGATTTGGAGCTGGAGGTTAAGGCATTTGTAATGCTGAGAGATGCACCGGTATCGAGCCGGAAACGCGATACGGGTAGGAACGCAGGTACATGAGAAACAAACAGATGTATGCACGTGTGTGTGCACGCGTGTGCTCACCCACAGACACCGTAACCACGGTATCCATTGCCCTTTTTTTTCTCTCTCCTATGCTTTCTCAGATCTACAACTGGCAGACTAAACGGTTCCCTCACACATCCTGCCATGCTTTATAACCACACACCCTGAAATAAAGTGTCCTCACATGCCCCATTCACATGGGGACACTTTTGTGGATGTCACCTTAGCCTGCGCACCTGCCTGTCTGCACAGCCCCGTCTGGCACATGCCCATAGGAGAGAACAACCTGCAAGGCCTGTTCGTCCTAATACATGTTTAGCATTCAATGTTCAAAATGTTTCATTCAATTCAATTCATTTAAAATGTTAAATGAAACGTAATGACACCAGTACTGTAGTTATGGCTTTTTTTTATTTTTTAAGTAGAACGTTATTTTCTTTTTCTTTATGATGGCTTTGCTAGCATGGCAGCATTGGTGTTATTTGGGGCAATCGGTTTAAAGTAGCTGCCTACGGTCAAATATTCTTTTTTTGCCAGCCAGCTTAGGCATTATGTGCTGAGGGCAGTGGTACAGTATAAGCAGGGGTTCCAAGACCCACCAGAGGACTAATCTATTTAGAGAGCCACCAAACACCAAGTACCGCTACCGTATTTTTCAAAAACCTATCCATTTTAGCTGCTGCTATAGTGTGTGCACCAAATAGTTTTCAGCAGACCGCTCCAGAATCTAGGGTGTGCACGCACGCGGCTGAATGGGATGACATCCAATCAGGAACAAGTTGGCTATTTTGCCACAACCTTACTCACATCGAATGAGTGGAACAATACGATTGTAAAGAGCGGAAGCCTTTCATTGATATTCTTCATTTATTCAACGGCCGCTTGGAATTTTCATGACCGACTCACTCCCACTCAGTGACCCAACTGTGGGTCCCGACCCACATTTTGAAAACCGCTGGTATAAGCGACGGCTTTCACCTACTGTCTGTTTAGGATTCATGTTTTATTTTCGAACTAAATGTGCACCGTGACACTGGAAAATATAGTCTGCATCAGGTCGTGTACAGTACGTTGGCGGGCATCAAGAAAAAATCAGGGGGACTGTACGAGGATGACATGAATAAAACATGGAGGACACACAGTGAACGCAATCCTCTGCCAGCCTAATCGCAGCGCATTTGTACTAATTAGAGCTAACAACGCAGCAATGGGAAGGCCTTTTAGCGTGCATTTAGAGTCCAGCTCGCACCAACTTATGTAATGCTTTTCCGTCAGACTTCGAGAAAGCTCTTCCCGACCGTGATAGATGATATGGTGCTGCACTACGCTCCAATATACAGCATTTGTTGCATATTAAATCTGATTTTCAGAATAAAATGTGCCCGGCTCAAATACATTATGCTCTCGTTTTGTGGCTGGATCATATTGATTTCATGAGTGAATCAAAATGTCACATAATAGTTAATAGCCTATATTTTCTATATAAAATATATAATGTACAGTATATTATAAATTCATTCTATAGCTAATAAAATAAGACAATGGTGTATGTATAAATGTGTATCACAAATGCAATATTATTGGGGTTTCTGTCAAATAATTCATAATAAAACAAGTAGGCCTAATAGCAATAGTGATGGAACAGTGTATGGGCAGATTCATGTTTAATTTAACACTTCAGATTTCTAATTATCTCATATAACACTTGTAAAACCATTATTGAGGGACATATAGTCCCAAATGAAATTGTACCATATCATACATGGCACATTAAGGCTCTAATGTCCCAATTAAACCACCGACTTTCTACTTCATCTGAAGAGCTGTCAAACGACAGAAGAGCTGTTCAAGGAACGTGAAGGCGTCGGCGGTGGGGTGGCGGGGGGCGGGGGATGTTTTATCAAATAGTGCAACAAAATGAACTAAGTCTGTTTAGGGCTATCTCGCTATTGTTTGGCTGCACACCTGAGACTTAATGCTCGAAGACACACAACCAACAGATGTTACACAGTGGAGGGAGCTTTGGTCCCCCATTTTGCTAGCGCTCATGCTACCATCCTTCTCCTCCCTTCCTTCCAGTGATGTGTGGTCCCCCAGGCGGTTTCCTCTCAGCCCTGAAACTCACAAACACTGTCCTTGTAACTTATATCTCCCTAAACTCCACTCCACCATCTGTTTTGAAGCAGGTCACGCACTGAACAAGGAAGGAGGGGGGTGGGGGGTGAGGGAAAAAGGCCACGGGGAAGACAGACATGCCTGACGGGCTCCGCAGCACGCTGCCAAGCGCTAGGGATGCGGCGCGCTCGACAGGCGCTGGAGATTTGTGTTTTTCTCGCACAACAATGGCAAGGAACATGCAGCAGTTTGACTGACAACATGCGGGCACCAGGCCTTATTTGCTAAGTAGCGCTTTGACTTCCCATTAATGCCCTTGAAGAAGAGACGCATTAAGAGACAAACGGGGCATTCAAACTCTTTTTTACATCAATTTGCACAAGATAAGGCGATGCGCATCGCTGAACTGTGGCCGTCCTGGGAGTGACTTCATAGATTCCATTTAAAGTGGAGGACAGGCAGGTAGTAGAGGAAATATACTGGGTATTCTATTTTAATGAGTGTTCTGGTGTGCAGTTACTCCCTGTCACTTTCTGACGGACTCAAATTAGCGCGCTGTAACTTTTAATAACCTAAAAAATGCTGTGTAATGTACTGTACCACTCACATGACTCTATGACTCTTTCCTACCCTCCATATATAAACCCAGGCTTTCCACTAAGCTCCACCCTTCTCGGCACTTACTCTGACTGAAATGTACCTCGTCTCTCTCTCTCCACCCTACGGCAGTATCTCTACCCTGCTACTTCACTTGCATTAAGCTGTCTGTCTCTCCATCTCCAGTAGGCTAGTTAGCTCGGTGCCCCAGAGCTGTCTTTCCCCTGATTATGCTATCATATTGCCCTGCCGCTGCAGTTATCCCCGTTCGGACAGAGGGGGGAATCCAGTTTCATATTGGCCATTAATGTTTAATGAGACGGGGGCTTGGAGTATGCGGGGGCCAGTGACCCTGGGGGCTTTATCCTGTCAAGGCGGGGCATAATGCAAAGCGCATGTCTTAGGTTAGTACATATACATACACTGTACACGTGTGCACATGCGAACTGCAGTAGCCACCACACAGCTGTAGCTTCTTTATAAACAATGTAATTCATCTTTATTCCTTTCCCTAGTGTTGCAGTTTGAATGAATATAGGGACATACTATACTGGAGTTCCAGAGGTACACTAATGTACATTGTCTCGCTAATATACACACTGTGCATCTGAAAAACTGAAGTTCACTTTAGTAGGAGTGTAGCCCATTGTCCATTTTCTAATGCTATATACCACTTGCCTTTTTGAGCAACGTCAATTTCCACCGCACACGCTCATTACAAAAAGATCACAGGCCATCAGCTGGGAGCTCTCTGGCTGCCTGCCAACCTGAAAGTCATTAACAGAACCTTCACTGATGGAGGAAAGTGCTTCAACGAGAGGAAAAATATAGAAAGATGAGAGAGCAAGAGAGAATGAGATGTAGAAAGGCGTTCATATCTGTGACAGATGTGCTACTTGAGCTTTCAAGCTCTCGTGTTCAAAAGTATTGATTGTTTTTAAGAGCATGCAAAGCTTTTAGTGTGAGCTGAGAGTGAGCAAGGCTTATGTTCAATCAACAGAATGAAATGCAGCTATACAGTACTGTAGGAGTGAGAATGGTGAGAATATGCATTCAACATGTGTACATGTTTAATTTTTTATGGAGAGAAAAAAAGTGTAAAACCCGGCATTATCCTTTGATTCTTAAAGCTCAACTCCCAACAACTTTCTCACCCTTAAAATAAATCATCACACTTAAATGTTTAGGAGGGAAAAAATCCATTGTTCAATGACCTGGAACCAGATCACATTTTTCATCCAACATAGACCTCCATTGTTTCTCAACTGTATTCTTCTCATGTGTTGACAATTCTCTGTAGGCTCAAGTTACTCCAGTTTGAAGAATCAAACCTTTTTTTTTATTTATTTCATCTTTTTCAGAAGGTTTTCATGTAAAACATGTTTACGTTTTAGATTAGATTTTTAAATATACTTTACAAACAACTCCACAGTACAGTTAGCTTTACACTTTTTAGACATGAGGTTTTCAGAAAAACATGAATGTACAGCACCAACCGCAAACAAGGAGTTAGTTTATCACAAATGTCAGGAAGATGACTATATATTATTGCTGATGATACACATATTCTGACCTGGTATGAGGTCACAATAAATAGACCAGCATGAGGTATCTACTTTACAGTGGTTTTTGAGTACAATGGACAGGTTCAAAACTTGATTATGCAGCATGTTGATCACAAAGATGTGCTGAGGAGCTTTCCATGTTTCGTCATATGTGGTACAGTACATGCCTTCGTCACACATATACACATATTTTCAGGCCCAAGCACTTAGTTGTATTTTGGGAGTATTCTCTAGGTCACAGCTTTGATGTGTGGTAGCCTTAGGCTTGCTCAGAAAAGAGTGAAGTCTTTCCAAAAGGGCCAAATTAATTAGCAAGGCGTAATGGATTAATAGAAGACGCGAGAGGCCAATGACAGTGGGTTTCCATACCGTTAAATGCCCTTGAATAAAATATTTCTAATGCGGTCTATTGTCCCTGTGGGCATATGTTTCCATGTATGTCTACACCCTCTGCCGTCTGCAGTCTACGTGTGACTTCATGATGGGCCATTTCTCCCCATCCCATGGCCCTAAATGAGTTTGGCTTGAGTTTGATTCCCCCCATGGATATGTGGGCAGGAAGCCTGACAGTGGGGGCCCATTGTGATGAATAGCCTTTTAAAACCATGAAGTACGGCACAGCCATTGTTTTTTCTTCTTCTTCACCTTCCTCTTTCCCAGTTGCCTCCCTCTCCCCTCTCCAGCTATCCTTCCCAGGTGATGGATTGGTTTTCAGCTGCCGAGCGTCACCGCCATTAGCCCTGAGGGGGAGAGCTGTCCGGTGTGGAGACAGTGATCAGATGAAGGACCACCGTTTCCGGGCAGTGGACCCTGGAATGCGTGCAACACAACACCCGTAATGGAGGTCTTGTCCACGACAGGTACTGATGCATCTTGGGATTGTATGACACAAAATCACACCCGCACACTCTGTTCGATGAGACTTGCAGTCTACACAGTGCTTTGCACATTCATGATAGACAGACACAGGTGGCTGGTGAACTCGTTTAAATAGACTTGAGTATCCCGGTTATGATCAGGTTTTTAAGTATCCGCTTTGTGTATTTGCGCATGTTAACACCATATCCCGTATGAGAAACCTGTGGAGTATTCCGAAAGAAACCGGATACTGTTCCATGTATACACCTTATTCCAGTTTGTGACGGCTGCCAACTACCTGCGCAGGCGCTGCTTTAGCCAAGGGAAGTAACCGATATAACAGAAACAATGGTGGCAATGAATGCACCTCTCGCTGCTGGAGTGATAACGAAACATTTTTGTTAGTCAGTCATAAATTATTGAATATACAACAATATTACTTTTGACAGCCTGTCGCCTGACACCAGTCATACTGGAAAACATGTTTACTATTCTCTACCGCTCTCGTCTCCCATATTGAATGCGATAATAAGTGGCCTCATCATTATAAATATTACAGTGAAGATTGGCTAACACAGCTACAGAAATGTCAGTTTAAATAATCGGTTGGTTTTGTAAACATAGGCCTGCGTATATACAATGCTAGTTAGTAACCACGATCATGTATACGGGGATATGAGTAACCTGATTTCTCTGTTCATGTAAACGCCATATCACGAATATGATCAATGATGATAAGACCAAGACAGGTACTGTATAAGCTCATAACCGGGATACTCAAGTCCATGTAAACGCACTGTATGTTAAGAGATTGAATGTAACTGAAAAAGACTGATGGTATGCTATGCACTGATCTATTGTGAGATCTATTTTGATTGCATTAATTGCTACATTCATTTCAGAACCTTCCGTTTATAAAATGTAATACAATTATTTAAACGTTATCGCTTTGTCACTCTAAATGGACTCAGTAAATTGGTTATGGAAAATTGTTATCCAAAAATCAGCAGAGAGTAGCTCTCAAACACACTACAGTGCACATGTTAAGACAGTACAAATTAATTCTGTTCAGCCTGCACTATTGTAACTCTAGCCTCACTGAAAATGTGTTAACAGAAAATGTAATGTTAATGTGAAAAGAAAAGAAAAACACCTAAACTGCTATATTTGTGCTCTTTAAAGCTCTTTTTTTAGTTATTTTGTGCAGGAAAACATGCATGCATTAGAGGGATTATCAAGGGTTCAAGGGGTACTTGTGCACCAGTGCACTTATCTTTATGGGATTAGCCCTAGTGTAACAGAAAAGGGCCAAACACATTTTCTGTGGTGACTAGAGGGTACACACACATACTGTACTTTGCGGGTACTGTACAGTATATATGCAAGTACTCTGTATTGTATAGTACATTTTAGGGCTGGCCCCAAATACTCAGGCATTTGTTCATTTGGTATGTATTGGAGTATTAGTTTTTTTTCCCATGCATGCATGTTTTCCCATTAATCCCTACTGTCTCCATATAAACCCACATGTTGAAATGTAATTGCCTGCCCTAC
>JAODLL010012965.1:0-28993 GCA_026546735.1 Forbesichthys agassizii | reverse complement strand
TATATATATATATATATATATTGTGTGTTTATATATATATATATATTGTGTGTGTGTGTGTGTTTATATATATATATATATATATATATATATATATATATACTGTGTATGTATGTGTGTGTGTGTGTGTGTGTGTGTGTGTGTATGTATGTATATAAATTACTCCTACCTGGAAGTTTGTTTGATTTCCTTGACTGCTGGGTTTTATTATTATGTTTGTCATTTACGGTACATGTCGTTTGGCAGATTGCCAAGACCTGCATCAACCCTTGCTCAAGTTACATTCAAATTCACACCTGTGTAGGTGATACCTACTTGTATGATATGACATTCAATAAAGGCTGCTTAAAGAAGACGGCGTTGCCACTTCGGTTGCTATGGCCTTTATGGTTTTATAAACGTAATTGACCAATGAGTGCTCACATGACAACGTCTGGTGCCCTGACTCATTTCAAAAGAAGTATATGAAACCTCTCAGCTATTCAATGTTTGACTCGTCTGCCCTCCTATTTCCCAGTCATTGGTGCACGTGTGATTATGTGCAAATAGCATGTTTAATTGGCAGTTGAATCATACAAGATTGGCCCCCAGTTGAGATCGTAAATCCTTGTGGAAACCATAGTGATACAGCGCTGCCCGGGAGCGTACACGGCCAACCAGCTGGCTAAGCAGGTCTTGATCCGGCAGTAGTAGTAGTAGATATGCCCTTTATTCCAGAGACGGGGGGGCAACAGAGTTGTGTGCTGATTCTAGCTAAACGGCACGATTACAGCTGTCAAACCTTGTGTAACCATGGTTACGGGCGTGCCAGCATCACAGTCGTGTGCTATTACACTTTGCACTGCGGTCTCACAGCAAGAAGGGCCCGGGTTCGCACCTGTGCGGAGTCTGCAGGTTTTCTCCGTGTGTGTGTGGGTGGGATTCCCCCGGCGCAGTCATGACCGACCGTAGTCAGACAGAGAACGCTAGGCGGAGATACTCCCCAGTGTGACTGCTTGCTCATTGGTTTCTCTCCACCAATCAGCTATCTGCATCCTGCCTTGCCTCAACGGGGGGCGCTGCGTCGCCCCCTACCAATGTGAGTGTCCCCCGGGCTGGACAGGCACCCGCTGCCACTCAGGTGAGTGTGTGTGTGTGTGTGTGCGTGCGTGTCTGTAAGTGAGCAGTGAGTGAGAGTGAAGCATGTGTCCATGCTACTAAAGAGGCTTACACCTCCACAGGTATATCAAATACACACTGTGTGGCTTAATGACCCTACCATTAAACCACACGCTGACTGATGTTTGGGATACTATGCTCCATTCGGACGCTGTATTTAATTATATATATATACACACAGTTTTATTAATTATTTTCCTTTATTAAATAGGCTTATACTGGAAAAACTAAGTATCATATACTAAATTGCATGTGGACTTAAATATGAATAATTATAATCTATAATATAATGCAATATTTAGCAGTCAATTGTATCCAAAGCGACTGAGAAACTGTGATGGTTTTTATTGCGTCACAGGGACATTACTGCCATTAAAGCTCCCAGCAGGAGGTGGAATTACTATAAGCCACAGACAATTTTGCTGAGCATTGGCTAAAGAAACACTAATTGGCATCTACTTATGGACAGAGGGCTTCAGCTTGCACTGTATGCCAGGAAGCAGAATAGTTTGTCAGGTCCAGGGTGTTGAATATATACAGTTAGGCTACTGTTAAGCCAGAAAACCCACGAATAAAATATGATTATTTTAAAAACGGATGTTATTAAAGAGTATTCTTTATAGTTAGTCTATTGTTGAGCAAGAAATATTTTATTAAAGAAACACCGGGAGAAAGTGAGGTTAATTTTGCTTAAAAGTTGTGAACTGTATCCTCAGTATACTCGAATTAAATTGACACAAATCCGTGTGTGTGAGCTTACTCTGACAGTACCGCATGAGTCATAAAGTTAACAGCTGAAACTGACTCATGATAGAACATTCCGTAGGTGGAGGAACGGGAAAAGGTCTGTAAGCCCCAGCTTCGAGAGTGACTCCACCCACTGACTGCGCAATAGCGGGTGTAACAGGAGTGGATTTTCAAACCTCTCCTATCCCACTACCACAACAAAAAAAATCCAGTCCCATCTCCGTACAATCCCATGAATAAGTTATGGGGAAAAAATCTCGTCATTCCCAATTCCAAAAAATGTACCCCCATTCCCTCCAACTCTGAGTAAAAAAAAACAGTTCAGATCACAGACATAGTAGATGAAAACATTTGAAGATGACAATATTGTTATTTTCACCAAAGCAAACAGGAGAGGAAAGGTACACCAGGGCAACTAGAATTGAGTTAAACATATGTGTGTATAAAATTTGTGCGTCATAGTGTTACTACCATTCCCGCCCACTCCCACTGACTTCTTCTGTCCCGTCCCAATCCCGTGATTAATAATTAGTTTCCATCCCGAAAGAAATGTCAGTCTCTACTGCACAACTCAACACAATGCTAACCTTCCACAAGGAGCTCAGAGAGGGGTCAACATTCATATAAAGATTGACTAGACTTGTAAGTCAGCTAAGGCCATTGCTGATTTTGAACAGAGATAGGGTGTTTTAAGGGTGCAGTTGAGTTACTCTTAAGTTGAGTGCATGTGTAATATAATGCTCTTGTGCATTTGCGTTTCCTTGTCAACAGCCGTGTGCTCATCACAATGTCTGAACGGAGGAAGGTGTATAAGACCAAACCGGTGTCACTGCAGTTCAGGGTGGAGCGGCCATGATTGTTCTAGGTAACACACACACAGTTCGTCTTCTCCTGGGCGTGGGTCAGCCTGTTGCGGCATTAGTGAATGTTTTAAGGCATTTACCCCCCCCCCCCCCCCCCAGACACTGCAGCATGCAGAGGACTGCAGACCAATGGACAGGCGGGCCGAATACAGGCTCGAGTTAGCATACATGAGTCAGAAAGCATTTACTGTTAATTAGTTAATGCATCTACAAGCAGTGTGTGTTGCGTCAACTGAATGTGAATCCAAGCAGCAGGATTTATGGAAACGTTTGTAATGGGAGATTTCAATGTGCACCATTTTTATTTTGCGATATCCCTACAAAATCAGATTTTATAATTGCTGGTGCTGAAAGTTTATTTCCTGCACCTTTTCCACAGGAAACGAAGATCGGTATACCATCACTTCTGAAGAGGGCACTCTGCTATGCATTAGTCCGATGAAGGGTATTTGTTGTCACAATTGTAAACCATTTTCATCTCTTGAAGAAAGCAACGCAAGAACCATTTTGTAAAATAAAGCTGTATTTTTTCATATACAAAACAGTATTATTAAACATATGCTGCTATATACTTGTACGATGTGTAAAAACTATTGATGTGATTGTTCAGTGTATATGTGTAAACTATTCGCACATTTGTATTAAAGCAAAATGCCATTTCATGCGTAGGATTAAGCCTTTTTATGTTTGCGCAAACAACGCTGTTCACTTTAGCTGCCTGCGCATGTTGCATTACATATGTGGTACCATTACATGTATATACACGTAATACTATGGAATAGACCTACATAACCTTATGGTTAAACTTACACAAACATGCATTACGTAGAGAAGTTATGATTTTCAATTAAATTAAGAGCTTATCAGCTTTTAGGCAATACTACTGCATATTGACTGTACATGCGGTCAGTTGCACACTGACAGCATGTTATTATGAAATGACAATGCAGTTTCCTAGCTACCGAGTATAAGGTTAGACACTAGCAGAATTACCTTTTCCTATAAACATTTAAAAATAAGTAATTCTCAGGTACTATTTATTAAATCCATGTTAAAACATTGACAGCAAATCCAATCAAAATATATATATATTAAAAAAAAAAGGGAAATTGTGGGAATGTTACCTGATCTAGACTGAATATAAATCAGAAAATTTGCAGAATATTAATCCATATAACATTTATTGTCAAGAGGAAAAGGCCACATCCTTGCAGGTAGTCATGTGTTTAGCGGTGGTAGTCTTTTATACAGTGGAAGGGTGTGGGGATATTACCACAATGTTATCATTTTAGAGTGTTCAGTTTCTCCACCAGCTTGTCATAGTTGGCCCCGGAGAATTCATCAACCTGCAAGCAAAGACCAAGAAGGCATTTCAGACATTATGCTATCCCCCTACATATATGCTCATCACAGAAACTGAGATTTAATAAAGCTGCCCACTACACAGTGAGCCGAATAGCCTTCCCCCTAAACCCAATTCTAATGATGGCTTTTCTAAACAGACTGAATAACGACATACCTTTATTCCGTTCCTGAAGAAGTGGAATGTGGGCATACAGTTGATTCCACATTCTGAAGCAACGTCCTGGGAGGAACAAGGAAAACAAATTGCGTAATTTGCTTTTGGATTGTCAGTTAATGCTGGGCGTGCACTATAGTCTTCACGCTTTCCATTAAAAGGTGTTTGGAAGTCCAAGTTGGATAATGTTTGCTAATGAGAACTAGTTAGTGAACATCTAAAATTACCATTTCAGATGAGTTGATTCTGGAATATGCAGTACTGTGGTGACACTAGACTGTTTAAAGGTTCATGCCTAATTAGAACAGCCCGGCTTGAAGGTCATCCAAAACAACATGTTCTGTGGAACAGCAAGGGATTTCCTGCTCAAGTGGAAACTTGGGAGTTTATTCCAGACCTTCCATTTCCACTGGCTTGCCGCTAACAATGTGTGGCTAGCTTCAAGGATGTGGCACACCTGGCCCAAATGTGAATTAAACTGACTCAGTTATAAGATAACCTACTGTATAAAAGTATTTCCATCACAGCACTCTGAGTTAAATGTGCTCATCTTGAGACCTCACCAACAACTTAAAATGAGTCACTAGAGAAGCACCAGGCCTGTCGGCTTTAGTCAAATTAAGCAAAAAAAAACACACATGCAGTGCCACGCCCGAAAAATGCTGCATTGTTGCAAAGAGTTTGTACGTATTTGCATATAGGGCATGGGGGGAGTAGGAAGAGTGATATCCAATCACCAAGTAATAAAGCGGAGACGCATTCTATGGCCAGGTGTTAACAGACATAAACGCTGTGCCCTTTATAACAGGTTAATGCCAGATATGACCAGGGCCTAAGAGGGCTGTTACGACTTACCTGTGCTTCATCTACATCCACCTGTAGAAAAACCACAGTCGGCGTATTTTCCGCCAGTTTCTGTGAAAGAAACAGGCTGTATAAATACTGCATGTATGTATGTATATACACATATATATTATGGAGACAAACTGCTACTCTCCGCTATCCACATATTTTCAACTGATGAGTAATAAAAGTCCGCCCCCGTACAGTTGTCATGAACGGGAAGACTAGCTATAGATACCAAAACAGATGTTATTTCTGCTGTCAAGTTTTAACATGGCAGTCTATGGGAATTAACTTGCTTTTGCAGCCTGCCTCAAGTGGCCATTTAAAGAAGTGACGAGGGTATATGGACCAGCAGCAAACCGCTTAATAGGCTACCCACTCTGTTGTGGACTAATGTCAGGAAGATAAAACGGAGGAGGGGCATTGTTTTCTGTCCTATGGTCACAAATAGTCCTCAATGTTGACAAATGCAAATCACTTTTTAGATTGACTATCTTTGCTGAATCCAGATGTTGCCATGGAAACCTTCCTGGCAACATCTGGATTCTAATCCGCAGACTCCCCATCAACCCAGCAGGAGCCACTAACGTCACACCTCCTGGCCACCTGTGGCGTCAGTGTATACACATAATCTAGGGAAGACCTGGGCCATAGTGCCAAATGTCCTCAGTGCACAATTAAACTTCCATACGGATCCAGGCTATTGGGACATTCAATCCAGCAAACATTTATTTAAAATCTTTTTTTTTAAATTATTATTATTATTATTATTATTATTATTATTATCATTATTATTATCATTATCAACAACAGAAAAACCTTGTTAAAGTTAACCGTCAAGAGAGATTATGAAAATGGAGAGATTATGAAAATGGTGTTGCATAGAATAGAAATACGCATGAACGTACTAGCAAGTTAACAGTTAGCAATTAATGTGTTTATTTTTTTATTACGCATGTTAGTGAAAAACAAAACAGCCCTGGTTGGCGATGATCTGACATTTTCCCCAGTGGGCAAAGCAAATCATTGCCCAGCCCTGACCCTAACGCAGGGCAAGCCCCTACTCACATGGAACTTGGGGCCGATTTGTTTGCAAGGACCACACCACGTGGCTGTGAAGTCCACCACGACCAGCTTGGTCCCAGCCTCCTTCAGCATGTCATGGAAGGAGTCCTACAAGGAGAGCGAGATAAGAAGAGAGAAGGATGATGACAAACTTAAGGGGTATAATAATATAATAAGGGGAATTTGAACAATGAAATCATCTGATGTTGCATCTTCAACGGTGCCATTCGTTTATTTAATACACACGGTCCTTTTGGGAATGCAAATTATTAAAACTTTAAAGGCCCATCATCTGTTGACTGCTGGCCTCGTTACGTTCTCCACGTACGTGGTTGTGATCTCTAGTCATACTTAAAAGTTTCCCCATTTTGGTGTCTGAATGCAGTCCAGAGCTTGTGTAACGATAATGGTTATGCACTTCTCCACAACAGTTATTTGCAGTTCTTAACAATTTGATAAACAAGTCTAAAAGTTTTTTTAAAGCCCTTCTCCACCAATAAAAAAGGCATGCGTGTGTATAGTATAGTCCAGTTAAACCTTAATGTGGACAATAACGTAAACACGTTTTGAACATTATTGGGTATGGGCTGCATGTTACAGGCCTGGCCTTATTGGCTTGGTTTAAACATAAGCCTACTCATTCCCGACGCAACATTTAGCGTTTAGCGAGGCCTGTGTGGCATGTGATTCATGCATGTTAGCATACCAGCCGCAGGCAAGTCATCGTCTGACTGCGGCATCATTGATCTACATCCATACATAACATCCACAATTTCAAAGCAAGCAGAAGAGCTATATTAGCTTCGACCGATCAAATAGCACTGCGATCAGTTACTATTTGGTCAATAGCCTACGTTTGGTCCACAAAGTCCAACATTCCACCATCTGGTGGCGGAGCACAAGAAATGGCAGAGCAGATCGCTTGCGACAGGGTGAAAACATTACTTTTATTTATTAGGGTACCGGTACTTGCAAAATAGTTATCGGCAAAAGTTATCGGAATTCGTAAGATTAATCATCAAAAACCTTCTAAACTCAATGGTTATGAAAGTGGGGAACAGTTGCGCCATATGGGCTACACCCTGGTAGCGACAGTGTAAAAAGGATGAGATGAAAATAAATACAATATATACATTTTTTTTTAAATTATTTTACAAAGACTTAAAATTCCGACTTACCAAATCCTCAACTGTGTGAACCACCATGATGTCGGTTGACGATTACACGTCTGTGTGCTGAAGTGTACACTGTCTGAGAACAGAGCGACAATGGCGTGCAGAAGCTACCACACTCGCTTATGACAGAAGGAGCCCCGCCTTTAGCCTATTAGGGGCGGGATCGTTGTATGTCACGTTTTATTGCCCACCAAAGACAAATATCTTATGAACGCGTAAAAATCAGTTGACAAACAACAACAAAAACGGCTGTATTATTTATTTTTTTAAGTTTTATAATCGGCAACTATTACAGAGGTAGTGGGTACAATTTAGAATTTAGAGAATAGCTATTCTGACTTAATATAATGATTATATTAAGTCACAGTGACTCGACAAATTCCGTGAAGAGGGCGTTAACCTGACATGCCAGACGAATCCAACTGGGGAGCCGTACACTGAAACAGTTAATGTACTGTACTAGGGTATAGCCTACCCTACACATAGGTAAATGGCCCTACATCATATGGCCTATAGACTACAGCCCTACTATAGGGAGTCAGTCATCCAATTTTTATTTGGACTGTAAACATTTTATATGAAACAATGGCTGAGGTTTAACGTTTGAAGTGTCAACTGAAATGTTCAGATTTGCGTCCACAGCCTTATCATTGAAATACACCATCTCCCAAACATTTGACAAGCATCGGCAATCTCACTATGATTTACGCGATTTTAAATCCTTGACATGGAAAGGCTTTTCCTAAAATGTACAAATTTTACATACATTAAAGACAATATAATAAGAAAAAGAGAATTCATTACCAAAGGTGTCACTTCTGCCACAACTAATAGGTTTTACATAGTTAGTGACTTTCTGGTGAGTAAAAAAAAACAACTTAATAAAGACAATTAACCTAATACGGCATGTGAATACAAGAATTGTGTTATGACATAATAGCTTTAAGGCTGATATACTATTCGTTATCGAGGATACTGCATCCACCCTTTCATGTATTTAGACCTTGATTATGGCCTTGCCGGTGTTCACTCCCTGCAGCATCCCCATAAAAGCTGCAGGCATGTTTTCAAATCCTTCTGTGATATGCTCACGTCCCTTCAGTTTGCCCTAGACAGACAGACAGACGACAGACATTCCAATGAAACCATGACCCCCCAAAAAGTGGGCAACCGGTGACTTATTTTGATAAAAACAAAAATAAATAATAATAACACCACTATTATATAGTATAATAGGTAATATAAAACAGAACAATACATATCTAAATAAAACTTTATAAATTATTTGTTACATTTAAAAAAATGTAAAAAAGGCAAGCTACACGACCCTTATCCAAATTTAAGCGCTCCAAACTTTAAATAAAGGGCTCTGGCCAGCACTAACCTCCTGCACCCACGCCATCAGCCTCTTGAGAGAATCTGGGTTTTTGTGTTCCCACCTGGTCTGCAGAAAGCCCTCCATCTTCAGCTGCTTGAAGATCATAATGAGGTGGGGGTACGGACCTGGAAGAGAGATGGGGGTTGGTTGAACAGTTAAATAAACCGTCTAGGTGACTACAGTTAAGACGTCATGCATTGATGATGTGTTAATGACTTTAATAATCCATTTAGTGGAGCTATGTTAGTGCAGAGCTTCTAGTGTGGCTTACTGAGCAGATACAATAAACTGTGTTATTCCACTACCAACCGCACTAGAGGGCGCTGTTGGCTAAGTAATAACATGCAATCTTCAATGCTTGTTCAAATGGTTTTAAGCAGAGCCATGGAAATAACAGTTATGCCAACGGAAGGTCGAAATTTTAAATGGTCACATGGAAGGGCAAAACCTATGGCAGAATATATTTCCAGGAAGTGCTTGGTGGTGCGCGCACACACACACACTTTTTGGTAATTAGTAGTAGCTGCTGTCCATTGGAGTGAACGGAAATAACGCAACTCTCTCTTTACATGGCTCTGGTTTATAGGTGGTGCAAGTTGAATTGACAAGGATTGTACATATTTGAACTCAACATCCAAACAAATGCACATCTCTCTTCAATTCCTTAGCGTGCTCTATCAGAAACTCCGCCGTCCACATCAGACACACATTGCCATGGCTGCGAAAATGTTTTGTGGTGTGGTCTGCACCACTTCGTCTGTGTTTCCATTCACAAAGCCAGGTAGGTACACCAGATTGCTTTTCAACATGCATCCAGAACAGCTAACAGACTGGTTCAGTTAGCTGAATTTGATTATTTAAAAAAAAAAGTGTTGGGATAGAATGGCTAAGGCCGCGTTCAGACGTAACCTCTTAATTTTTTTATTTATTAAAGTGCTGGCCTGGGAATTTTTTATGTAGAAAGAAAAAAAAAAGCAGCTGAAACGGTTGTTACAGTTGTTGTTATGGGAAACACCAGGTCTCGCTATGGCGCTTGTGATTGGTCAACTGTCAAAAAAAAAGCGAATAACGTAGGGCGTTTTCCTTCTGAGAAGTTTAACTTTTTTCAACTGGGGAAAAAAAAAAGCCCAGAGCTGCTGAAAAAAAAGCGCCCACGGCAGCGTTGGCATTCGGCACCCATGGAGCTTTTAAAAACACGATCTGCTCCATAGGGTTATGATGTAAAACATAGGCCCACAGCTTCCAAAAAGAAGTTCTGTCTGACTCTGAACGCAGCCTGAATGCGGCCTTACCCCGCCTTTTAAGTAAATTAATGGACCATTTAATGCCATACAAATCTCATTGATTCAACTGTAGTGAGCAACTGAAAAGTTACCAGTCTGTGGTGTAGCATCATTGTACAAGGAAATGCCACCACACACTGCTATCCTACCAAAGTCCTTCATCTGTTGCATGGCAACAGTGGAGAAAGGACCTCCCACCTGCAAATGAGAAAGAATTGTAAGTTGTAGTGAAACTAAATAGTTTTTTTATTATATTAGGAATTTGGCTGAAATCACAGTAATATCCCCAACAAGCTCCATAATTTAGCTTCTGCACATCTGTCTAGAAAACCTCCACTAAAAGTAGTTTTTCCTCATAGAGGCGGTGCCAAAACTTTTCAATCAAATAATTAGCATGTGATTTGGCCACACTCAACCAATAAGAATTGTACGTGTCGCAGCCTGTGTAGTGCACAATGAAGCCATATCTCAGTGCCATCAAAATGTCTGCAGCAGAGCCATAGAAAATAACGCCAACAGAAAACCCTATGGCACAATAGTTCCTGGAAGTGTTTGGAATATGATTTTTTAAATATTTGTTATTAATATATAATTTTTTTTGTATTTAGGAGGCTCCACTATCCACAATTTCTGTGAAATAAACTGTCTATCGGAGTGAACGGAGATTGTGTTATTTCCATGGCTCTGGTCTGCAGTAACACACTGTAAAAGCGACCAGCCTGCCTTAAAGCAAAAGAAGAAGAAACCTGTCCTGTGTTATGTCACATATTCCGGTACATTCTGAAGTCAATGTGCATGTCAGACTAACACGGCATACTTTTCTGTTTAAATTCACCTTTATGAATTTGATTTCTGCTACTGGTCTTACATTTTGATTACAAATTCTGTCACAAACGTTTAGCGAACACTAAACAAGCCATGCTGGTGTGTATATACACATCAATTAGACTTCAGTTGGACAACTGGGTTCACTGAAAATATGTAATTGTGCAATTGTGCACCACACCCATGGAATACACAAAACATCTTTGAAGTACATTAAGGGGAAAAAAATGTTGTTAGAATTCACTAATGGAGCAAACAATTAAAGTGCTGAATGCACCCTTATTTTCTTTCAGCACCAACACATCCACAGTTCTCAGTTCCCAGACAAATAAGAAAAGCCCTATGTAGTGACAGAACTTGAAAATCTGGATGGTTTTACTCAGCTAGTTCAAGACTACAGAAACAGACAACACTGAATTTGTATTGAGTTGACACTGTGCGTGCGTGTTTGTGTGCGTGCGTATGTGAAATATATATTAGTGTCTGTTATTTCCTTTTTTGATAAATTTGTCTTAAAAGTCGTACCTGAGGGAGTGTTTTTATTGTGATCCGTTCCGAAAATGTGCCTTAGGCCATCTCTGGTACAAAACATAATCTGGTAACATGCATGTGTAAAAGCGTACGCGGCCCCTTTCAAATAAATACAAACAGCCCTTGGCGGCTTACGTTCTCAAAGTAACAGTCGTATCCGCCAGGCGAAGCCTTCCTGAGCGCCTCCTCCAGCGAGCCCACGGTCTTGTAGTTGAAGGCGTGGTTGAAGCCCAGCTCTTTGAGGAAGGCCACCTTGGCGTCGGAGCCGGCGCATCCCACCACCGTGCCGCCCTTGAGCCTGGCGATCTGCCCCACCACAGAGCCCACCGCCCCGGCTGCAGCGTTCACCAGCAGGGTCTCCCCCGCCTGTAGCTTCAGCACCTCTTCTAGGCCATAGAGGGCTGTCAGTCTGGGGAAGGGGTTACGATTAAAAAGGTATAGTCAACTATTGCAAGCTAATTTGTAAGATAATACACGTTTGGTCAAATACACCAGGTATCTCCTCGCATTTCGCTAGCTAGCTAGCTAGCTAGCTAGCATTTCACTATCTTACCGTTCTTTGTGCGTGTTGAAAAAAAAAAAAGATCTGATACTCCTACACAGCCCTCGTAAACAGGAACATAAACAAAGTGGCGAACACCGCTCATATCAACAAAACAGAAGTACTACTCTTTGCTTCGCAATGTGTTTCAATGTGTGGAGTAGCGCCGCGGACACGCAGAGGGAGATTATTAGCGAGCGTTTTCCAAAATGCCTAACCCCGCCTTTAACTGTTCTATGCAGCAGATGAGACAGTCTACTCCAATGATCGTTTGTCTTAATCAGACTACATTGCAGCTCTATGCCACTTATGAAACAGACTAATCACCTCTTGAGCTCATTACAATAAACAATGTAGCTCCCATAAACAACAAAAGGAGTGACTGCTCACAATAAACTAACAAAAGACACAGCTGTTGGATTGAACCCTAAATTAAGTGGGCTTAGTTTCATTGATTGAAAACATCCTTACGAAAAGGTTGTGTCTCAGACTGCTGATGTTCTAGTATAGCAAAGCAGTGGCCAGAGAGGTCTACGCCCATTGGCTACAATGACTGTAAAACAATCCCATGGGGCGTGTCAAGACCCTATTCACAACGTGAATGTTGGGTCTGGTTACACCAGCCTACCCCCTTCTACCAATGTAGTGAGTCTTACCCTGGCATGCCTACAGCACCCAGAGCCAGGGACATGGGGACATCTTCAGGCCAGTCAGACATGATGCGCGTGAGGTCATTCCCATCACTGACGGTATGGGTTCTCCAGCCACTTCGAGCCACAACATGGATGCCATCTGGGAAAGCTGGATTCTTACTTTGAATGACTCTAGGAAGAAAACACACACAAAAAAAATTAAAAGTATGTCATTTTAATGGCTCGTGATTTACATAATTTAGTTAATTGTCTCAGGGAGAACTAGAGCTGAAAGCAGCTTGAAAAATACAAATACTAATTAAAGTTGCCCTTAATCATTCCTGGTCCTTTGGTCCTTGAGTAACTGTATACGTAAAATCACAAATTACGCGTGTAAGCCATCACTGTGTATAGACAAAACATTTAAATGCGGCCCGATGCAAAATAGATTAGCTGGTAAAGAAACATCAAGCAGTTCCATTTGTACCGCATCTGTGTATCAACAAAACCTTCCTTGCGAATTTAAACTCAAATGCTTTCAGATTAACTCCTAGCCAAGAATATCGCAGTATCAAAAGGCAGCAGTAATTGGTTGCAGGTGCTTGGACTTTTGTTTTCCAGTAACCATCAGGCATGCGTGTCTCATTCCGGTACATTTACCCATCCTCCTCCCCTCTGGTATGTTTTGTGTCCTTACTTGGCCACTTGAGTTCCAATCATCACTTCACCTTCACTCATGCGAACTTTGCTGAACCATCTGTGGGTGGAAAATATTAAGTTAATGGCCACAAACAACATGTTGAAAACAGCCTTATTGTGTTGGTGTGCGATTCAATATTTTCCAACAGCTACAATACTTAGGAATATCGAGGCATTTAAACTTTACTTTACCTACCTCATGTATGGATCAATACTGAGGAACAGGGCTTCCAATAGCACCTCTGAAACAAATAAATAAGGATAGTAAAATAAATTCAATGATATGCAAAAAGTGTAAAGGTTTGTTCTGCTGCAAGTCTGATTAATATTAGTTCCTGTGGTTACAGTAGGGAAATGAGATAGTGTTGACCTCCGTCTTTAGGCTCAGGAAGTTGCTCCAGCTTGAGCTCAAAGTTGCCGTTGTTGGGGAAGCCTTCAAAATGCTTGGTCAGAATCCACGTCTTTGCCTGGACCATGGTTCGTTTTTGATAGCTGTCAGTGTGACAATTAGTTTGGGAAGTTGCGTAACTATCTGGAGCCCCACAAGACACTCGCAAGCAAATCATATCCCTGTCATATCTACATGGCTCATTTATGTGAACGCTATGATTTCAATAAGGTACAAATATTACCACTATTTACCATGCACAAATAAAACGAATATTAAAATCACCTGCCCATTAATACATCGACAAGTCCCACTCATCCACAACAATAACACACGCAAATCTTACAGAATTAATGCAGTCAAAAGGAAGAAAAACCCTGAAAGAAATACACTATACTCCTCGCCAAATAGTTAACATTTGTCATGCTATTGCAAATGCTGAGAATATTGCCCAACAGCATTCTGTTTTCCATAAAGAAGCGACAAAGGAATGTTAAAGATGCGTACCACTACCAGCAAAAGGAGAGAATCACAACCAAGTCTCCACTGTTAACATAAAGCCGTATCTGAATGCTTACAAATGCTTTGCCCTGTCCTCGCCGTGGTAGCTAGCCTCGCGAGAACCACCTGATCTCGGCGAAATACATTTGTAGCTCGTGGATGTACATTTTGAAAAACATTTAGGTAAAACTAAATTTAATACATTTGGAAAACCTAAAGCAAGACATTTTCACAAAATTCTTGTGAAACTCTCTCTCAAAAATGTACGAGGAAAAATATTTGCTTCACATAACGGTCAGATCATACAGGAATAAATGCTACACTTACATAATTGGGAAAAGGTAATGGAGTATTTTTGTCATGTCAATAACAGGAATATGTAGAAAGTATGTATTATATCGATCATTAGATCTATAATTCTGATGTCACACACACTACACACTCCTGTACAGTGGGTGGCGGTATGCGCCAACTATAACTTGCAATCCGAGAAAGAAAAAGAAATATTTAGACGTTGGCGCGCGCAGTTAGCAACAACTAGGAAGTTTCTGAAATAGTTGAAAACTGGAAGTTTAATAGGTAAGACGAATAAAATGAGCCCTGTCGTTTGGGACATTTAACATGCACATTATAGCATACTTATAACATTATTTCTCATTATAGCTGGTACGGTATAGCCTAAACGTTACAATATTGATATTTAAAAGGTGAATAATATGGATATTGCATTGCAATTATTGGATACAATTGTGACAACGTCAACATGTTAACATGAATTAGTAGTTTACTATGCTTTTGAGAATTCAGTGCATATGTAACACTATTAAACTGTCCTTCGGCGACGGTCACACATGCCAACTCTCATTTTACACCTTTATTATCCGTCCATTACCCCAACTGTACCGCTTTGTGTTTTTATACTTAATTATTATCCGTCCATTACCACAAATGTACCGCTATGTGTTTTTATACTTTATTATCCGTCCATTACCCCAACTTACCCCAGGACCATGTTGGACGGGACCCAGTTTGTGGAGGCCCTGGGTCGCCTGGGTTACCCTGGCGTGTCCTCCCTGAAGGGATCCGAGTTCGACTGGCTGTTTGACTGTTCCCCGGGGAACCTCCACTTGCTGCGTTTCGTCTGCGGCACTCTAAACCGCGGCAACGTCGTCACGACGGAGGAGGCACGAGCCTTCCGCAAGCTTACGTCGTCCGGCAAACCCGTCCTGGACGAGGCGGCCCTGTCGGAAGTGCTGAAGACCGCGGGGCTCGCGGACGGCACCATACTGGGGCCGTTCTCCGCTGCCGATGAGGACGTGAGCCTGGAGGACCTGGAGGCCGAGCTACGGTCCCTGCGCATCGAACGGGACCTGAAGCAGCGGCGTTACAACCGCCTGCAGGCGGCGGCCACTGCGCGGTCCGGCACCGCCGCCCAGCTTTCCGCGGAGCGCGACCGCGCAGCCGTCGCTCTGAAGGAGGTGGCCGCCTCCGTCGTCGGCGCCGACAACACCGCCTGCAACGCCCTGCTACAGAACCTCGCCGACGAGGCTAGCAAGCTAGCGGCGCGGCTCCAGGCTCCCCCGCGCGAGGGCCCCCCGGTCCTGTTGTCCCAGCTCTCCCTGGAGTCGTACCTGCAGCAGGAGGAGGTCAACACCAAAGCGCTCGCCGCCTTCACCCAGAAGCAGTTCCTCCAGGAAGTCTACGACGTTGCCTCCCGAGCCGACCACCTCCAGCTGCTGGACCTCAGCTCCTGCGAGGGCATGGAGGAGGAGGAGGAGAAGGACCACCAGGAAGGTGGGAAGAGGGGAGGGAGCGTGGTGGAGCGGCGGAGGACGGAGGTGGCCAGGCTGCAGTGGGCCTACATCGTGGCCCAGCACCAGCTGCTCAGGGCCAGGGCGGAGGAGCAGAGCCTCAGGGCCGGCCTGCAGTGGCTCTCGGAGAAACACGCCGCTTGTTCCAAGGTAATGCGCCGCGCTGGTCAGAGGGGCTCCTGGGGTCACTTTTAAAGCCTTATGTACCGTACCACTCTGTCTGTCTGTGTACAGGATATCTCTCTCACACACACACACACACACACACACACACACACACTCTACCCCCCTTCCCTTTCTCCATTTCACTTTTTTGTCTCTCATACTGTCTCTTCCTCCCTGTATTTCTCTCTCTCCCCCCTTCCCTCCCCTCTATCGCCCCCATCTTCCCCCTCCCAGAGATGTCCCACCTCCTCCGCCTCCTCCCTGCAGGTGCGTGAGGGCGTGGCCAGGCGGGAGCTGCAGGCCGCGGGGGCAGAGCTGAAAGCCCTCCTCCGAGGGCCCGTGCCGGCCCTCCTGCAGGAGCGGGCCCGCCTGCTGAACGTGCCCATAGTTAGGGGGGACCTGGCCCTGCAGCTGGCCCGGCAGGACTACTACACCTCCAGGCAAGACCAGGTCAGCTGAGCGCCGTTAAAGGTTTTCATAGGCTTGTCAGCCATCTTGGTAAGGACAAAGCCCTTAACAGGTATGTCTGGCCACTTGTCAGCCATTTTGGTAAGGTCAAAGCCATGAACAGGCATGTCTGGCCACTTGTCGGCCATCTTGGTAAGGTCAAAGTTATTTTATAGGCACATCTGGCGAGTGAGTTGCTTAAAGGCCGCGACGGGATAGTCTAGTGGTCTAGCTGTTTTTGAGTTGGAGCCCTTACCTTGGCCTACTGTACTTGTCAGCATCCAAGAGCAAGAACCCTGCCCCCTACCTGCTCCTTGTTATACATGTACTCATTATAAGTCTGCTAACTGGCTTGGATGAAATGTAACCCCCCTCAGGTGCGTGACTACCTGCTCCGACAGAAGGCCTCCTTCGACCTGCTCCAGCTGGCCCTGCAGACGGAGATGCGAAGGTGGGGAGCTCTGCTGCGCCACTTAGAGGCGGTGAGCCTCAGGCTGGTTAGGGAGAGGAAGGAGGGGGACCGCCGGGCGGAGGCCATGGCGCACCCCGACCTGGCACTCCACCCCAGGCCCAGCCCCTTCATCAGCTGTAAGGACGCGTCCAGCAGCCGGTGAGCAGCGCCCCCTAATGTCCAGTTCCCACCCCACAACTCTAGTCCAGGTTTCAGCTCACCGCTGATTTAAAAAAAATAATGTATTCATTTTTTTTATTTTTTTTATGTAGTGTTAACTGCTTACTGCACGTACTGAGTGTCAAAGCCCCGATAGGTCCAGATTGTTTAATGTACAGGCAACCATTTCCCTCTTAAGCCATGCCAGTCGTGTCCAGCCAGTGGTTACTATTAGCGGTTAGTATGGTATCATGATAGTATCACCTATTGGATCTTCTCCAATTTAGCATTTAACAGATAAACATCGGCCCCTACCGTCTATGAATGTCTTACTTGCCATCGCTGAATAACTTTCTATTTGCCGATAGGCCAGATCCAGCCAACACGGCCCATAACGATGTACAGCTGATATATCCGTGTAGCTTTCTTGTCTGCCATTAGATGTCACACTAAGCACACCAGCATCTCAAACCAAAACAAATGATTTGTGGGCCACACGCACACATGCACGCACGCGCACAAACATGCACGCATGGCCAATCCGCCTATGATTGGCGAACTGACATTTGAATGTTTTGTGTAAACATTCCAAAATAATTAGAAATAAACTCTCGCTTCGTCCAGCGTCAGTGTGTGTTCGCAGTTGGCTTCATGCTTGCGAAAAACATCACAGCGCTAAGTAAACGGCAAACTGTTGGCCAACTCTGAACGCACCTGTCGTCCAGACTGCTCCAGATCCTGGAGGCGCCCAGCCGGAGCTCTTCGGGCCCCGGCCACGCCGAGCCTTTCCGCACCTACGAGGCCCTGGAGGGGGCGGCCAGCGCCCTGCGCAGCGACCTGCGCTCCACCCGCGCCGCGCTGGAGGGGGCGTCCCGCCAGCAGGGCTACACCGGGTCACGCCTTCAGGGGGACTGCGAGGCGCTCCGCCGCGCCGCCTACACCGAGCTGCAGCAGCTGGCTCTGGGGCCCCAGGTATGTGCTGCCCCTGGCCAGGAGCTGCTCTGCCCCAACGCACAGGTGGGTGTCCCTTCTTCTCCCCCCACTCCCCCCTTCTCTCCCTCCCTCCCTCCCTAATGTAGGGGTGCACAGTAGAGAGCCGACGGCAAGCCGAAGAAAGAGTTGTTTTGGTAACGTGTGTTTTGCAAGACGAAAACTGTACTTCACTGAGCGGTCACACAGCAAACGAAAGATTACTTTAGACTTTCACAACAAACTGTTTTTGACTTCTTGACGTGAACAGTTACTTTTGTATAGACACACATCATATGTGTACTTTGTGTCACAATTCAAACGGGCTATTGACTACATACTTATTTTTTCCAAACTAAGGTCCCATAACGCGGAAGTGATTTCTTTTTATATGATGAGTTAATATCTTTATTGCAGTAACACGTTGTGCAATATCCTATCAAAAATGTTGCAGGAAGTGGAATACTTCGACCGTTGGCTGTGTGGCGTAGTGGTGTTCGATTTAGACAGAAATGTAAGATGTGTGGCTGAGGAAGATGATGACACAGTGGATATCAAAGAGGAAATAATTAGTGGCCAGAAATATCCTTTATTATTATAATAATAATAATAATAATAAAAAATTCTTGGAATTACTGTTTTTAGTTTAAATACACCCATATGTTGTAAGATTAAGGACATTTCTGATGTTATGAGTCTATTTTGATTTTTTTCCCATAACTTGTTTTTAATTAATATTTTAATTATCAGAAGTTTGTTTGCAGCGTGTTGCAGTTTATTATTGTCACATTTCATTCAAGTTTCACGATTGTTTATTATTGCCATGGTGGCTTTTCCACAGACATTGTTTTGGTGGCCTGTTTTTCCGTTCATTATAGGTCATGGAAATTTTGTGTCAGTGAATTTAACATTTAAATGTTGTACCCTGATTGTATAAAAGACAGACCACAGAGAATTCTGGACAGAACTGGATTGGAGAATTCTGTATCGGCAAATATGGCAGTTGGAGGAAAATAACCTATTGTCTGCTTTATAACGTTGTTGCACAAATGCAAGCCAACAGTTTCTTGCTGTAGCAAAAACTGGGTTGTTTATAAAGGGAACTTTTAGTGAATAGGAATGTCAGGCCTAGCTTGATGGATGATTTACATATGTAGCCTATCAGTTATCTGCTGCAGCAAAATTAGATGAGAGAAAGTACTTCTTGGCCAAAAGACACAGATAGGTGCAAGGTGCGCTGTATATGAAAATTAGTGTTGTAGGTAGTTTTAAAACAATAGAAAAACTTTCCCTCATTCGTCAGCCTTACGATAACCAGTGATGGAGCTGGAGAAGAGTGAGTCGATGTACGTATCTTATGATCAACCACTACTGGTGATGGCAACACAGCAATTGGGTCACTTAGCTAATGACACTGGTGCTTATTTGACACTTCATGGTAAAGAGCTCTGGGGGTTAGATGGTTACTGTTCTGCATGCAAACTATTGGAGAGGGACTGTAATGGCCAGACTGGTTTCTGAGACAACTGACTACGCCCTTCTCAGGTTCAAGGCCAGCTGTTCTATACTGCGAATTGCTGCCAATTGTGATGTCACAAACGGCTTAACCTAAACCATGTGAGTGCAGTCCAAGAGATCTACAGCCTTATCTGAAACATCTGTATGTCTTTACAGTCCCTCTGTTCTGTTATATTTCTGTTTATGTAGACTTGAGATATACAAACAATTTGATCTTATGGGACTCAAAGAAGCTGTTTGCTGTACTACTTCACACAAACTGCTTTCGGGTAAAAAAAAACTGTTAATGGTGGAGTCAGCGATTGTTAAAAGCGAATTTGCTTTTTTGTCAATTTCAACCAATATCTATTCACAGTGATGGCGTCCATCCTGCGTGCGCGCTGTAACATACTCTGGTGTTGCTCCGCAGCCCTGGCTCTGTAAATGGAAACACAAACAAAAGTGGTGCAGACTGCACCGCACAACACACACAGATTTGTTTTGACAGAGCATCCCTGACTCCACCTTTTAATAATAGACAAAAGTGGATGATTAATAATATATTGCGGCACTAATGCATATCCCCCCCTCCATCTGTCACCACCTCTTGCCTCCTCCATCCCCCTCCAGGAGCTGACGGGGTCGCTGGCGGACGCGGAGGCCCAGCTGCAGACGTTGCACCGCCTGATGCAGCAGATGATGGAGGAGGCCAAGGCCCGGCGCGCCCAGCTGCAGCGGGAGCCCCTGCTCAGGCGGGAGAGGGAGCTCTACGTCCTCCACCAGCTCAACCCCCGTCTGCTGCAGAAGCTGGTGGAGGACCTGGAGAGCAAGGCAGCCATGGCGACACGCCGGTAGTGACGGCGGGGGGGGGGTTTGGTCTGTGTGTGTGGTGGGGGCGGGGGAAGGGTGATCTGTTGGGACGTGGGAGGCTGTTGGGGTGTGTGTGTGTGTGGGGGGGGGGCTGTTGTGATGTGGGAGTCTGTTGGTCGAGGGGTTGGTCTGTTGTGATGTGGGAGTGTGTGTGTGTGGGGGGGGTGTTCTGTCTGTTGTGGGAGTCTGCTGTGTCTTGGGCAAGGGGGGGGGGCTTTAACCTGTGGAGGTTAGTCTTGTTCGGGGTGGAAAATGATCTGTCACATGATGTACATAACATGCTCTGGAGCCTGTGTCCGTGACTTGTACGGTCTGGAGAGGTGTCGACACGGTCTAGAGAAATTGCCGCTATTAATTTACTTGAGTCTCGATTAGCTGACACGCCATCTTGAAGATGAATATCAATATGATGAATCCAGAACTTATGGAAACTTGTACATGTATAACATACAAAGCATATCGTGCAGTTTTAGACTAATTGAAAAAACATATTCTAAGATTAAAAAGTTTTGTTAAAGTTGGTGGTGTCTTTTGTTTTAGTATTAAATATTTTGTATTTGTTTTGTTTCCATGAGTCATATGTATTCTGAATGGTGTATGTGAGTTTGAAAGGTGTGTTTTGAATTTAAAACGCACATTTTGTACGTTTAAGAAAAAAAAACTAGATTTGTTTGCAGAATGTTTTGCCAAATTACTTAGATACATTACCGCCACCTACTGGTGGGGTGAGTTATGACCGGTTGTAACCCATCTGGTGAAAAGGTAAGACCGTTCAAACCTAGCATACCTGAACGTTAGACGGTCGGCAAACTTTTGTGAGGTTTTAGTCGAAATAAAGTAAGTTGGTCAAAATATATAACTCCAAACCTGTTTTTTTATTTTATTTTTATATGCGTTGTATCGTGTTTGTGGATTTAATTAATATACCGTTCATAGATTATGTTCAGTAGGTCCCCATACATGTTTTTCAAGTACGAGTACCGGACGGTACGATACCGTACTGGTACAGTGGGAATAACTAACGCCATTTATTTCTGCTACAAGTAACGTAGCTCTGTTTGGCATTCCATATTACGATAACCCAATACAGTATGTTTAGCCTATGCCGCTGATGCTCAGCAGATATAAGGTACCGGGGAGATGGAGTGGTGTGGAGCCACATACGGCAGCAGTCTGTACTCGGGCCCTCTGTCCCAGTCAGCCAGGAGGATCCTAGCAGCCCTACGAGCCCAGAGTCAAACAGCCAGACATTACGGCGGCAATCATAACAGTGAGTTTACTGAGTTATTAGCAATGTTGGACAAGTTACTTGATTCGTTATAAGATATTATTTACGTATTACTCACGTATTAACGTACGACTCATTCAAAAAGTGATGTTAAAAGTAACTAGTTAGGTTACTAGTTACATTACTATATTACTTTCACAATCACTACCCTTCCCCGCCCTTTCTGAAAAATGACATGTGTAATCAGCTCATTTTAGAATGTAATCCTCTTTATTGGAACAATAATTAACCTTAGGTGTCAACAATCAGCCAAAGTGAAAACATCCTCTCAAACGAGATGATTGGACAGGTTGGTTTAATTTGCTAGGACCAGAAATCTCGTTCTTGTAAGAAGCATTACTTGGATTAGTAATTGTAATATTATTACTGTTTTGGAAATAGTAATTAGGTACACTACTAGTTACTGAAAAATATTCAAATAACTAGTTATTAGTAACTAGGCAGTTACTAGGCAGCAACACTGGTTATTAGTAATTAATAAAATTCTATTGAAAGCTAATATTATACAGTATAGTAGCTATTCAGTGTGTATTTAGGGCCACATTTCTATGTATGAATAGACGCAATAGCATATGTCTGTTTTCTTTTATAATAGTAGTGAGGTATGGTGGTGGGTGGCAGAGCCAGTCTACGGGCAGCTGGAGCAGATTTTCTCAGCAGCACGGAGACACAGACCGGTGAGCCACACCACTAAAGCAGCATCTGACAACGTGAAATCACCTGGAATATTGATATTGTTCAAACATGGTTTAGTGTAATTTATTATGCAATTTAAATGTGGGAAGAAACGGCCTGTAGTCCTACTTCCAATTGGGTTTGCAACACTTAACATAGAAGCATACAAAAAAATTGAAATTACGCATTTAATTCAGACTTATAGGTATAATTTTCTAGAGCATTTGCTGTATGTATGTCTTAGCGTTTTATAGGCTAGGTATCACACTGTATAGGGAGACTATCATTTAATTAATTAAATGAACAGGATTACAGATATTATGTTTAGGATGGCTGGTAAGTAAATACACACTAACATAATCAAATGCAGTTACGTTCCACAAAGTAGTCACTGCATAAACTTGATTGTAGATACCTCCAGTATACAGTGAGTATAGACCCTTACTTCCAGTATAAAGTGAGTATAGACCCTTACCTCCAGTATAAAGTGAGTATAGACCCTTACCTCCAGTATACAGTGAGTATAGACCCATGCCTCCAGTATACAGTGAGTATAGACCCTTACCTCCATAGCCCTCAGCAGACTCTGAGTTTGTCCCCCATGCTGTGGCAAAGACCCAGGTCCAGAGCCCAGTCCCACTGGGACACGCCTGACCGAGAACGGCCCCACAATACCCCGGCTTACCACCAGTCATCCCACACACTGGACTACCCCCGGGGTTCCCAGGACTCCTCCTCGTTCACTCAGTGGACCCAGTCTAGTCAGAGCCCAGCGCCCACCCAGGTCCCCCAGAGCACCCCCCAGAGCCAGCCAGGCCTTCCCTGGAACGAGGTCTCCCGGAGCCCAGCCGGCAGGTTCACCCTGGCGCCTCACGTGCCCCAGCTGTGTGGGCGGGACCAGAGTGACCCTTGGACCAGGTGACCACGCACCTTCCTCGTTATTATTCGGGTATTCGTTCGTTGAGTATGTATTCAATTTGAAATATTTGGGAGTCGAGTATTCGTTTTTTCACAATATGCATGCATGTTTTCCCATTAAAATCCCTACGGTCTCTGTATATACACACATGTTAAAAATGTAATTGCCTGTCCTACACTGGGTCATCAACACAATCGATTGCAATTGGCTCTGTCTAAAAGAAAAGAGCAGGACTATTCATTCAACACACCCTTATTGGCTAATATATGCTGAGGCTTCAAAGGTGAGTAGACTCAAAGTTAAAAGCATTGATAACTTGCTGTTGTACAGTTATGTCCTATTGAAAACCTGCAAACAGTCCTGCCGCCCGCTTTGATTCTTAACAGGTTAACGAGTATTCGAAAAACAATCATGTATTCAAAGCCTGTAAAATGGTATTCGGGACAGACCTACATTTCATTGTTGGATGCGTACTTTGTGACATTGAATTTTTATTCAAGTACATTGTTTTATCTATACTCCGTATAACTATAATACTGTTTACATTTAAATGTAAGTGACTGGGCAGGCATTTAGGTTGAAAAGACATTGAAGGGGTGCATTTACAGTACTGTTTTCAAATAAAATAATGTAGAATACATTCTGGAAATTATTTGAATATTTTAACCTTGCATTATGCTGTTATCATGTATTGTCTTGTTTGTAATATCTTGTTTCTTATTCCTTTTTTAGTTTTATTCTTTATTGAATTTCATTTGACAATTTCTTTGCACTTTGAGCTGCAACTCCTATAGTATTAAAATGTGTTATAAATATAGTTTATTATTATTAATTATATCTTGCCAACTCACAGCTTGCTCTCTTGTAGTCCCTCTGCAGAAACCACTGTGGCATCTTTCACTCTACGCCTTTCCCCAGAAGACCGGCGCCTGGCGAAGTCGTTCTACGTGAGATCGGAGCTCCTCGAGCCTCGTGGAGATGAGGAGCCTTCCCTGGCCTGGGCTCATGAGTCACCCTGCGTTAGCGTTGGCATCAGCGGGGCGCTGGAGCTCCGCCCACCGGACGCCCACCAGAGACAGAGCTGGGCCGATGTGACTGGTGCAGGGGACGTTGACAGCACCCGGAGCATCTTACCGAAGGAAACCTTAGGTCGATGGAAACGGCATGAGGGGCGACTGCCACTGCCCAACCCAGGGAAAGTGGTCTTTGGGAGGGGAAGGGAAGTGGTTTTTAGGAAGGAAGGGGAAGTGGTCTCTGGGAGGGCAGGGGAAGTTGTCTCTAAGAAGGAAGGGGAAGTGGTCTTTAGGAAGGAAGGGGAAGTGATCACTGGCACTAGCAGAGGAGAAGTTATCTCTGGGAGAGGAGGAGAAGCTGGTGCTTACCACAGCTGGGAGGCAGCCACCACCAAGTTTGGGACGCTGCTCCTCCCGTGTAGCAATAGTACGGCACAAGAGACGAGCTGTGGCGGATGGACGCCTGAGCCGACGGGCGGATCGTGTGATGAGAAAGCACACGGCCAGACCATTGACGCAGGGGAGGCCGTGTGGACGAAGAGGGGTGAAGGGACCGAGAGAGGACCATGCGTTCACGCTGAGGTCCGATTGGGCGACAGTGGAAAAGAAGTGACCGGTGAGGCGGAAGGTGCTCCGCACACACGCGACAACATACCAGAGACGAGCCCCGCACGTGCGCAGGAGAAGAGGACGGAGGCGGCCATTGACGAGCAGATGGAGGAGGAGAAACAGGGAGAGAGGGAGAGACAGGAAGGTGGAGCTTCAGGTGTGGTTTTGGGGTACAGGGAAGCGGACAAGGTGAAACTGCCAACGAAGAAGGCAAAGGATGCAAATACGTCTACAGGTAATACTTTCACTTGTTTTTCGCCTAAATAAACTGTAAAATTGTAGTTTGAAGACTTTTCCTGAAGCACAAATGCTTGTAAGTCAATCTATACAGTTTACTTACAGTCTAATAATATATATTTACTCACCACCAGAGGGTGCTAGAATACTTTGATTATCAAGAGCAAGCCAATATTCAGTGTTGGTCTATAAAATAAACTGTATGTAAATATAAAAACTCTTACTTACTGGTAATTCAGACAAACAAGCAGAACATATTCTAATGACAAAGTACAGTTATTTTTCTTGTAGGACTTTGAAAGAATGTTAATGTACCTTTATGGTGTGTTGAACCCACTGGAGATTCTTTTCAAATTAGCTGTCACCAGTAGTGATGTAAATGCCATCTAGTCTATCGTCCAGTCAGAAGATAATAGACATAGTTTCCTAGTGTAGTTTTTTGCCCAACTTTAGTTGAGTCCCATACCTAGCTTATCAAACCCAACACTAGGGGGCGCCGCAGGACCACAAGATGAGCTCTCACACACACACACACACACAGATAATTGTTCTCACACGCATATTTGTCTATGCACATTAATTTACACACCTATTTGTTGCAAGTCAGTGTCTTCAGGTTTTAGAGTTTGGCTGACTGTATTTTATCACACACACACGCACACACACACATTGCACAAGCCCTGGAGCAGCCCTGCTGTGATTCAGCTGAATGGAGGGAAAACACCTTCCCCTTTCTCTCCCAGAATCCTCGGGGGCGCTGACCTCGTCCCAGCAAGGGGGGGTGAGAGGGCCGCGGTTCAGGGCCCCCAGCGTCCGCATGCCCCTGGCCCCGCCGGAGGAATCCCTCCGTCGCCGTGACAACCCACACGTGAGTGCGAACTAAATTCACCGGTCCGTGGCTATTTCCAATTATACAGTTATACGGTATTAATAACGTACCATAATAACAACAACCATAATCCCACGCCGAGTGTCGTTCTTAGACAGTTGTTGTCGTGACGACAGTACGTCAACATTTGTGTGTTACATAATTAATTAATCGAATGTTTATAGCCAACAGAAATAGGCGGCCTGGCTAATAGGGAGACCGCGTTGGCCCCCTGCTGGTCACAACATGTAATAGCGATTGATGTAGCAGCGATATACAGTATACTGCTGTGTCACAACGAGCTCAGAGAGAGAGACATAGAGACAGGAGAGAGAGAGACAGAAGAGACAGAGGGATAGACGAGTAAGAGCGATAGAAGAGAGAGAGAGATGGAAGAGAGAGAGAAATAGCAAGCGAAGGCAAGGGGGAAACATGGATAGAATAGCAGCATAGGAGAGAGATGTAAATAGAGATATAGACGGGATGAACAAGGTGTGTGTGTGTGTGTGGGGTGGGGGGGGTGGAGGGAAATGAGCAGGACTGGTCGTATTGCTTTGATCAGCAGCCTCTGAATGGTGCATTGTGGGCACGGGCACCCAGTGAAGGAGGCTAGGTAAGGAAGGGAGTGGAGGATACATCAACCCTGCATTGTCCTCCGACAATTTTCCAGCCTGCCAACTTTTATTTTGCGTTATCAATGTACTGTAATACAAAGATGAACGCAATAAGCATTGTGCTCGTTGTTTGACAACGTGTTAGACCGCCGTGGCCCTCTGTCCCATGTGGTATGACATCAAGCGCCGTTTGAACTAATGGTAGGCTGTATACAGTAGCTTTGATGTAAATATTGGGGGGGAATGCGTATATTAAGTGGGGGGTCTGAGGGTTGTCCCACAGGACATTTTGAACATCATACACTTAATTTCCTGCATTCTGGTGAATTAGTTATGCACTTTAAGTTCTGTGGCGGTATGTTAGTCAGATAAATGTCATGACTAGTCACAATGCAAAGGTGCTGTGATAGGATTTTAGCCTATTACACGACTTCCAAATACAGTATGATGTTTTTAACAAATGTATCTTTTTACGTTCCCCCGCTGAACAATGCACACACATCTCCGTGTATATTTCTCACGGTTTGCTAGCCATCCGTTCTGCGTGCGGTGTTTCTAGACAGCCCTGGCTCCGTGAATGGGAACACAAAGCGGTGCAGTCTATGGCATTGAAGCGGGACGGGGGGGGTTGTTTTTATCCAGTTCAATATTTCGACAAGCTCCCTCCGGGGATGTATGCTGGCTCCACCTTCAAGGGCAAGTTTCACACACTAGCACCTGTTAGCTTCTGTTAGCCTCTGTCACACACCACAAATGCTGCACACACCTCATACCGGGCCTGGGGGGGATGGGCATGTGTGCTGTGTAGCGTCATCGGCATGTTGCCACGTTGCTGTGGAGACTGACGTAGGCAGCGCCCAGACAGCTACATCTACCATACATGGCCTGAAACAAAGTCACATTACCCCCCCAAACAGTTTGTGGCAGAAATACTGTTGTGATCGTAGGTGCTTATTAATGTAATATACTCAATCATGCCCATTAACGCCCCCAGAGAGTGTATGGCGATATCCGTGTAACTCCCCATTGACTTGCATTGAACGGCGTGTTCTTCTGGAGTGCATGAAATGGTGAAATGCAACCCCCCCCCCTCCCATTCCAAGCCCTCTGCTATTACAGTATTATTGGGTGGAGGAGGGTGGTGTTTGTTGTGATATTTACAGCGACGTAGGGGGGATCTTTCCCACATCCCCCCACGTTCCCCACCTCCCTCTGGAGTGCGTCCGAACATCAAAGCCTCACAGCTTTACCCCCCACCCCCCCCACACACACACATAGGAAGCGACCCCAGGCCCCCGCAGCGCTTACGAGTGTTTAGACCAGAGCGGTGTGAATAATGGATGTGGTGTTGAGCTGACAGGAGGGTTTATGGAGCGTACCTTTAAAGGCACAGTACGCTCTGCCTCCTCCACCCAAGAGGCACCTCCTTCACGCTCTTTCAAATGGTACCGTCTCCTTCTCCTGCACACATCAGTGTCTCCACGGTGATGCAGGCAGGCCCACGCGTGTGTGTGTATATGCGTGTGTGTGCATGTGTCTGTGTCTATATTTGTGTGTGTGAGAGAGAGAGAGAGAGAGAGAGAGAGTCAGGCTCAGGGCTGGCTGTTATGTGTGTGTGTGTGTGTGGGGGACACATCACCTAGGGCAACACAGGTAGACTGGTCTGGTCTTCATAAAGTAAAGGAATAGAGGGCAGACTCCCCTCTGGTCTCTCTGGTGTCTCTCTGGTGTCTCTCTGGTCTCTGGTCTCTCTGGTCTCTCTCTGGTCTCTCTTTATGGTCTCTGGTATCTCTCTGATCTCTCTCTGGTCTCTGGTCTCTCTGGTCTCTAATAACGTGGTGCTGTATGACTACCACACCTCATATTGCACTGTGTGTTGTTTTCACTGTACTTGTAAGGTCTTTTACCCGAGCTGCCGTCTTGGCCAAGTCTCTCTTGTAAAAGAGATTGTCTTTAATGAGACTTTCCTGGCAAAATAAAGGGCTTTTTATCCAAAGGGACTTACATGTAGTACATACAGTATGTTGGACAGGTCATACACCAGCAATTGTAAGCAAACAATATTCTGTAAGAATAGTTACAGCATCTTGTCACCGTGACCACTGTCAATATATCATTACATAAACAAAAGAGTTAATGCCCTAAATAATAAAGTGCTTAAAACATAAGAAAACAATCAATCAATCAATCTTTATTTATATAGCACTTTTCATACAAATTCATGTAACACAAAGTGCTTCACACTACGTC
>JAODLL010012945.1:0-28997 GCA_026546735.1 Forbesichthys agassizii | reverse complement strand
CATTGTTGTCACATGAAAAGATATGCTCACATATTTGCAAATATGTGAGGGGTGTACTCACTTTTGTGAGATATTGTGTGTGTGTGTGTGTGTGCCAGGATCTGATTTTTTTTTTTTTACGGATATGACGTGTATTTGTTTTCAGCTCATAAAATGCAGATTTGTTTAAATACAGGAATTTTGTCAATAATAACACCAGCATTTGTGTCTCATCAGAAATCTCTTTACTTTGTTTATAGCTCAAAATAACATTTTAGGGTGAAGTTACAATTTAATGGTTTTCAGAAAATGAGAAACATTTGGGCAAGTTGTTTGATTCATAAATAAGCACCGCCACAAAATACCTTAATTCTCACTTTATTATTGTAACAGATTATACAAAGCTCTAACTTTTTTTGTTTTCCTCCTCTCAGGTTTACATAGGTAGGCTACACATTTGTGAAAGACAAACCCAAAAAGCAAATAACTTAACACAAAGTGGCAAAAATTGCCAATTAGTTTAGCAAATTATACACGGGAAATATCCCAATTGCTAGTACATATCACAACCTGAGGGGTAGACATTCTCTCTTTCACAGTGTATAATAGATTGAGCCAACAAGGCCATTGTACATCTTTTTTTTTTTTTTAAACCAGGTTGTCTTACTGGGTCTAAAAGGCCACTTTATGACCAGTCAATACTATTTACAGTAACTTCCCAACACTTCCAGGATTCTGCATAAACAATTTCCTGAATAATGTGCAAATGCAAGGTTCAAAAGTATACTTTGCCGACTTTACACACACCAATAGAAACTAATATTTGGTACACGTTTACAGCATATATATGCAACCTAGTAGAAGATGGTTACCATCCGCTACAATAACAATCCCTGTTTTCCAGTTGTGGTGTTGTAATTATCATCATCTTGTTCACAATAAAAAATGAAATTACATTTCAGCTTATGAAACATGTGAACTGAATGACCCCAATAGTTAGCCAGTATTACCATATGTAGTCTGACGCACTACAGACACTGGTGTTCATCCAGTGAACTACTTAACTTGCACAAAACATGCAGCCTAGCCTAGATTATGTATACAGTACATGCAGGCTGAGTTGACATGATACTTACAGCAGCTTTACAAAAGTAACTATAAGTCTATATATTGAGGTAGACCCCTTGAACACAGTCACTTCTCTCGTTTTAATCTGCTGGACCTTTTAAAGATATTTAATCAGCTATCTAGCTAGTTAATAGATCCCTACATTTCAGTGCCTTGAGAAAAATAAATAGATAGTGCTCCTTTACTGCCTGCACAGTATCAACATAATCATATCAGACTACAATATTTTTGAACATTTCAGATGACTGAATCCATTTTTTAAATGTTCAATGTAATCTCAGAAATATGACATTTAAACAAATAAACACATCTTAACTGTTGAGACAGCACTGGAGAGGGAAAAATATCAGTATATGCAAACTAGGCAACATTTCACTGAAAAGTTGTGCACAAAAAATTGTAATGTATCAAATTTAATTACACCTGTCCAATTAGAGATGACAGCAGGTTATGCGAAATGTTTTTCTTATGCCATTTTTATATTAAATATAAACTAAAGAAATGTAATGTAGTATAACTGGTCTGACAAACATTATGAATATGGTCTCACAACCAGTAGGGCACCTTCAGTTATATATCAGATACCTTTGTCTGTAGCTCCATAGCGTTCATTAGGGAACGGGCCAGAGTGGTCTCTTCTCTGCAAGTTGGGCAGAGCGGGCAAGTGTGGATAGAGTGTACTTCTGTTCCCTGAGGAGTCACAATGTTGCAATCAATCACTGTTAAACACATTAAGATATACTGTATACTGTAAGGAATTTACAGCAATGGTGGGTTGCTGTATAGGGGAGGAGGGAAGGGGGTCAATGGTTCATGGTCAATGGTAAATAAGGATTATTTTATACTGACTAGCAGTTTTCAAACTTAAATGTAAGAAAGCTTGAGTGTCAAGAATTTAACCTATATTTAACAAATATTGCTTTGCACCATCAACACATATTTCCCTTTAGCCAAGCTAAATACTTACCAGCTCTCAGATTGGCTAGGCCTCCATGACTGGGGTGTGTTGCTGTGCTATGGTAGAGAGATGCCAGGTCACCAGGGGTGCATGAACGCAGGATATTTATCATGTTCCAGTCAGTGTTGCCTCCAACACCTGGGGCTGAGGCTTTCACACCAGCCTCAGAGGCTGTGGAAGTAGATGGTCCTTGTGATGTACTTTTCATAACTCTCCCGGTGCCGAGAAGTCTGTTGGATCCATCCACTGACGGTATCCTGAAGCCAGGTTTATCCATGGTGTCTGATTCCCTGCCTGTAGGCATAGAGTACTTCAGTCTCTTGCTGGAGGGCTCAGTTAAGTCCATCTGGGGTAGAGTCCCGAAGCGGCGAGAGAGGCACATCCTGGCAGCATCCGAGTGCCAAATAACACCTGATCTCATGGGGTAACTCCTCTCCCCAATTCCCACTCTGTCCGACAAGCTAGGTCTGTCAATTACATACTTAGCACTGGTACTGGGTTTCTGCATGACGTCTGTAAATCTAGGAGAGTCCTGGCTGACATCCATGTGTGGTCTGTACCGGTGGGCCTCCTGGACAACGTCCTGTCTGGGTACTTGAATAGGCGAGTGCTTAGGCACATTAGGTTGGGTGGCAGAGGGAGTCTTCTCCTGTGGTTTGGCAGCCTGAGGTGTGGGTGACTTAGTTCGTCTGGGGTGGCTCCTGTCAATCATAAGGATTGGGGTGACGTCGTTCCCATCCAGAGCAGGAGGGCAGCCAGTTAAACGCTTTGGCTTCAGGCCAACTCTGCAGCCATTCCTCGTAGGGACATCTAGCTTGTCTTTATGAAGAAGCTTGTTATGCATAGACAAAACCTCTGGGTACAGGGTTTTAAAGGTACAGGATGCACAGGCAGTGGGTGTTAGCGCATGTTTCAGGTCAGAGCTGGCAGACATGGAGATAGACAACTTTAAGGACAAGTTCAATGGCGCTTCAAAGCCCTCTTCCTTTACCTCATCTGGTTCCATTTTCAGGTTGACAGGTAAAGGACATGTTATGCCAACATCTGCAGTCACTGAAAAGGCAGGCTTGGCTATACATTTCTTATGCTCCGGATTCATTTCAGTTGGTGGTTTGTCTATGCTATCAAATCTGTTCTCTGGTTTTCCAACGAGACAAGCCTTGGGTCCAGGCACCCACAGCTTAGCTCTGCTTTTTTCATTGTTATTGAGGCCTTTTCCACCAGGAGAGGGCAATAAAGGCACAGGTCTACAGGGAATCTCCACGTAAGGTTTGTCTTTATGACGTCGATCAATGTGATACTTCAGGGATGTCTTTTGGGCTGCAGCATAGTCACAGTATGCACACTTGAATGGTTTTTCACCTGCAAAGAACAGAAACATTTAATACAGCACATTTCTAAATTGAACTACGGCAATATATGGTCATACCAATGTTAACCACATTACTACAAGGGTAGCCAATGAAATATTACCAATTTAATTGCAATTTAATGATTAAATTACCTGTATGTGTCCTTAGATGAACGGTGAGGTAATAGCTCGACCGGAATGATTTACCACAGTAACTGCATTGTCTAGGTTTAACTTTGGAACGTTCAAAACAATATTCACCTTAAAAAAAAAAAGAAAAAAAAAAGAATGACAGCACAAATTAGATACAATTTCTTACAATGGACAGCCAGCAGGGGGAGATCTTGTTAACTAACAAAGATTAGCATAAAGCATTAATGATTCTTAGGACTCTATAATGTTTGGAGTAAATACAGTATGTTATGGGTGTCAGTAATCACTCCCTCCCACACACACACACACACACACACACACTACCTGAACCAATGGATTCTGACACTGCGGTTTCCTCTGAACCGTCCTCAGAACCATCCTCAGCATTGTCCAACGATCCTGCTCTTGACAGCTTGCCATCGACAGATGCAGTAGGGCTCTCCTCACCCCGCTCCCTCTTGTGCACCCTGGAGTGTAACACTAGCTGGTGGTAGGTCCTGAAACTTCTCCCACAGTCCTCACATGTGGTTGGCCTCTCTTTGTCCTTGTCTTTTTGCATTAGAGGCCGCTGGTCTGGTTCAGGTGACGAAGTCTCCACTGTGCTCTGCCGGGGCCTCAGCTCTTTTCCAAGAGCCTCTTTATTAATAGGCTTGTCTGCTTGGCCCTCGGGCCATATATTACTCAGCTCCTCCTTATCAGAGCCACAGTCTTCATTGTCAGTGCTGGCATCATGTACTATGTCTTTAGCATTATTGGGAACAACCGCTATCTTGCCTTTTGTGGCGAGCTGCCAGGCCTGGTATGTGTTGAAAGGGTCAAGCTGGGCAATCCATCTGGATGATCTTTCAGGCTGTGCCTTAATTCCACTACAACAGGGACGAAGTTTTAAACTCTGTAGAAATGATTCCTGCTCTACAGAGGACTCTGCATTAACATCCTCGGTCTCAGTAATATCTCTTCCACTCTCCACCTCTCGGTTGTGTATTTTACTATGCTCTGCCAAACTATCTTGATCGGGAAAGAAGAACCCACAAACCATACACATTTTGTATATAGTGATTACAGCATCTAGAGGCTGTTCTTGAATGACACCGTTGACAGTGACTGGAGTTTCCAGGTCCTGCTGGGCTTTGATCTTTGCTCCAACCTTGTTTCCATGCATCTTCATGTGGTTCTTGAGGAACCACGGCTCCCTGAAGCGGCGGCCACAAACGTTGCAGCAGTACGTGAAATAGTCTTTGTGCTTCCTTAAGTGGTTCTCCAGTTCGCTGGCATCTTGTGATACCTGACCACACACAATACAGCTGAACACCTCCTCCGTTTCTGAAATCAGGCTGCTGGGTTTGGGTCGGGTTCTGTCCCCTGGGATCCGAAACTCTGCTTCAACGCGAAGCACAGATGGTTCAAACAGCGTGGTGGGGTGTTGGGTTAAGACATGGGGCCCCAGCTCCTCTTGAAAAGTAAAGGTCTGCTCACAGAACATACAGGACACTGGCACCTTCTCTCCAGTTTGTAATACTTTCTCTGATGCAGTGCTGTGAGGAGTCATGCTAGAGCCGGGCCCTGGCATGCTCGCACTGCCACAGATCAAAATGTCTTGGCCCAGTCCATCTGGACTCTCAACAAATGGTAGCAATGAGTGAGTAGGCATTGTGCTCCACAGGCGGAGCAACAGCACTATTGGCAACCTCTAGATTACCAGAAACCTGTGAACAATGATTTTACAAAATGATAAATTAGGCTACAGATCAAAATAGACTACTCAAATAATAAGATAATGCCTTAAATTTGTTATATAAGAAGCTATATAAATAAAGTTGATTATTTTTTTAAATTATTATCAAACAGAAAGCTCTCAAGACAACTTACAGCATATAAAAATAAATTATTTTCCTCATACTGAAAACAGGAAATATGTCCTTTTTAGCAATCAGCAACACAGACAACTCATTTCCTCTATGTGTAAGTCACTGATAAAATAGGCATCTGTATCTTCAATGATGTTCATAATCAGTGGCAGTTAATATAACTAATATTGTGGGTGAAGCAAAATACAGTATTAAAATCAGTATTAAACATTTGCAAACACTGTTTGCAAATCTAGAGAGTAAGTATGCTAAACCATATGCGAAAAGCACATAACTAATTTGATAAACAAAAACTATTAAAAAACTAAAAAACAAACATTTTCTGGTTATTAGTATTCAACAATTGTATGGTAAAGGAAAGATAATTTGAGGAACTGCAAATCAGTGTGTTTGGTTGCAAAGTGGAGTAACTGGATCAACAAGTTAAAAGGTTCTAGACAAGTGTGTAACACAGCCTACCAATAAATAAAACACAGTTTACTACTTACACTATGGCCACTATACACACACACAGTTGCTGTAAAATGTAAGCAAAATACAATCTAACATTCTAATTTAGGGAAATGTCACTGCTAGTCGTTGTCCTTTATGACCCCATAACCTGCCAATCAGCCCTTTGTCTATACTGTGTATTCGTTAAACCAACATAAAGTCAATACAACTGTTATTAGAGTGCATAGTTGCTTTTACAGTCAGTAAAACTGATACAGGTAAATCCAGACAGCTGTCGACAATGAGCCAAAGCTAATTTTCCTGGCTCATGCACGCTTTGTGTTAAAGGATGTAAGTTAGCGTTAGCCACTTGTTATTCAAGGCAGCAGGTCTCGTGGAGCTCTTATAGTTAACGCTACTCCTGGAAATGAGTTGAGCAATACAGTACTTTCTAATAACAGTTGGTTGGGTTAGATACTAAGTTTGATTATCCAAGGTAACAGTAACGTCATTGCATGTGACAATTACATACCTATACATGTATAATGGGGCAATACTACATGTATTAAACTATCAACGGAAATATTGATAACGCTAAATACTTACTTTCCAAATCAGATACTGTAGATAAGTGATAAAGCACTGCGTACCGTATTGTTAACGGTTAACAATAAATAACTACTGTACCGGTAGGTCTTGAGACATTTATGAAAATGTATTGTTATGAGTTCACATTGTCTAATGTAGACTACTAACCTTAATTTCGGCGTTATGTCGCTTGGGGGATTGCTAACTTTGAGAAGTGAGTACCGTAACGATAACGACACCGAATCATAATGAATAAAAACGGTGTCCTTCACATTCTAACGACGTTAATGTTAGCTAGCGAAGATATCGCTAGCGAGCCACATTCTGTTGTCTCGACACCAAGCGAAGTGGAGAAACTCACCAACAATACCTACCAATTCTGAATTTCCGGATTAACTTATTGATACTGCCACTGGCCGAGTCCAACAAGTCACTATACCTATAGGAGTTACCTCTTCATATTATCAACTCTTGTTGGCAGGCGGCTCACCTATCAAATTGTTTGAGTGTGAATCATATTTGTTCTATTTGCAAATCCTTACAATGCAGCTGTTGAATTCTGGGGCGCGTTCTCAACAGTTCTCAAGGGAAGATGCAGCGCGTGCACAACAGCCCAAATCCCTTAGGGCAATCACGTGGTCTCAAATAACAGAAAATGATTAGCTCACATGTGTAAAAAAATACCTTGAATAAGAAGTTAATGCTGCCTGTCCGTTGTTCTTATTCACTTTGTGATCCAGCAGCTCATTACTTGTTATGTACATCAAGTCGACACAGCTAAGCAAGCCCAACTGTTTAATTATTACTTCTTGTTATCCCATATTGTTACATTTCCTTTAGACTGCACTTATAAATCGTTGAAAATACCACACCATAAATTACAGTGGAAGTGCAGTACGGTAGACTTAATGGAGTTGCATTGGTTTAGCTTTAAACTGGATAACTAGATAATGGCATATATAGTCGTGTCATATGATATATTCTCAGAGAGATTGTTCAATAAAATAAAAGTCGGTAGGCTATATGTTCCTCAAATCAAATGTTTTCTTCGCATGCGCTCACTTTATGCCACCATGTGGAAGGGGGATGGGAACCTAAAACTTCACCTAAATTTAGGCTGGAGGGTTTTTCAGGTCTATAGCAGGCTTTGGCATTATAACAGAACAATAATCTACTTATTTTACAATTGTTAATTCACTGAATATTTGCATTTTAACTATGTACTTTCTTGCATCCATTGCTTATGTTTTAAAGTTCTCAACTAGGCTTCATATCACTTTAAATAGATTATAGCACTACAAATTAAGTGAAAGTGCAGAATGATAGACTTCTTTACAATATATATATATATATATATATATATATATAATAACATTAATGAAGCCATGCATATTTTACTAGATTTTTTTTATCAAGGTGGAATATAATAATGCATATTAGGCATAGTAATATATAACATAAACTTAAACCAGTGAATATCTACATTACATGCATGCACATACAAATGTCCTCCTCCTCGAAAGGCAGAGTCTTTCAGTGCAGCACACATGTTACCATTGTCACTGTGCATATAGGGAGCAAAGAACAATTCCAGAAAGAAACTATTGACCAAAACCATATTGTGTATCTACACAGAGTAGGTCTACAATAAGCATTCTGCATGACCTTTGCATCTCACGGAATCAGTGAGATGTAAAGTGAAATAGATGCCACTTAAATACTCTATACTGTATTTATTCGATTTTTTAATTAGGACATCAAATTGTTCACAAGCCTGTATAACAATAGGTTTATTGCTGTTATTACATTTTTAGGGCATTTCTTACATTTGTCTAAAAGCAAACATATAGTATATGGCTTGTAGACATTTGCACTACACCTTGCATGTGCCCTTTGTGATTCAGTATTTTTGGTATTCCTGCCTTGTCTCGAGAGTAGTCTGCTACATAAATACAATTTTGAATGTTAATCAAAGGTGCCACATAGGACATTCTGGGGCCTCCCGCTCAATTGCTATTGTCCTTTGACTACAAAGGCTTTGTGAAGCGCTATCAGACTGGAAAAACAGTGATGTCTGGATCATGAAATTGCCTATAAACTATTTTATAGATGAAGCAGGCATAAAAGGCCAGGCTAGTTTTCTCATAATGTAAGTACAGTAGATAAAATAAAAATAGTCAGTAAATGAATGATAATGTTAAAACAGCTTCTGCTAAAGAGGTTGGATTAGGGGGAAGGGTACATTAGCATTCTGTCACCATCAAGTGGGCAAACGTAGCTGTTTGCTTGTCTTTGATTTGATTAACTTTGTTGTCTGTAACTTTCAAATCCGTTTTAATCTGTCTCCAAAAGCTATTCAGTTTCAATGTTACCTTTATTTCTTGACAGAACATACGTTTTAATAAGAGCCTATTCAGATGTAAAATACTAAAGCTAAAACATATATATAAAGACGCACTGGAAAATTCTACTCAAATCATAAATAGTAGTATTCTTAAATTAGTGACACACAGATAAACATGCACTATAAAAGCATACAGTAAATGAATAATTTTCTATCCAAGATAAGTGTTGGATCAACTATCGGGCGAGGCCCTCAGACTGTGTGGGCTTGTTTTTGTCTTGATGTGTCAGGAGCAGCTGACTGCATTGTTCTCTTTCAGACTCACAGCCTGGTATCTTTTATATCCATGGTGTAGACCCTGACAGACACTGATAGTATATCAACTTTCTCCCCACCCATAGCTGGTCATGTGTATTCATCCCACAATCAGCTTCTTCAGTCATATATAAATTGTATCAGTCATACAATTATTTATTATTCTCTCCTTCTAATTCTAATTCAGACCTAAAACCAGATAATAGATTTTGTTCAACTGGAAACCAACCATTTAAACGTACACATAACATACAATATATATCAATTATACATTTTAATGAGTAAAAGCTTTAGAGCATCATTATCGAATTCCACAGACATTGTAGTATCATTACAACATATTCTTTTAACTTTCCAAAAGGAAGTAATGGAATAGGAATCTTTATTGTCACAGATGAAAGGTGTTAATCTATGGCAATATATATTCCTTGAAGTACCCATAGAACTATATAATAGGGAGCACCTGCCCCCCCCCCCCCCTCCCCTTCACACACACATTCAATCTTTTGCCCTGTACAGTGCCAACCCATGCTGGAATCAATGCCACAGTGAGTCAGAATGACCTGGTAGGTTTGATATTGACCTGAGCATGCTCTGTTAGCAACTATCTAACGGTCTAATTTTGCCCCTGCGTTCTGCCATGCGGACCTGCTTCTACAGCAGCACAGACTGTGATACACATTAGTGCTGACTGCAGTCCTGCCTACCCACTGTTCCCTTGTTCCACCCCCTCTGTGCATGGTGCATTCACACAGTCACATGCATTGTGCTGGGATGAACTGCTAGTGGTTTGGGCACCGTGAGCGTTGAGACAGCATACTGTCTATGGGGATTTTTGCCACCATAGGAGGAGCAACTCTCAGTTTTTGATCAGTCTATTAGTCCTTCAATATGCAGTGCATGGTTCAATTTGAATAATTGCATGTGCACCTTTGAAAATACATAGAAACACCCTTGTCACCTAAACTGAAAGTTTCCTCCTTCCAAAGAAACAGAAATAAAAGAACTAATAAACGTCTGTTACAGTGAAAGGTTTAAAATCATAGCTATTACAAGGGGCAGTGCCAGAGTGGCAGGTCTCAAGGATAACAAAGGAATAGTGTGTTATACCTCGAGGGTGCGCTGCTCCTCGCTTACGGGTGCCTAATCTGCAGGCATCACTATTCAAAACACATTCTTCCATAGACTGCACACTGTGCTATCAAATACAAAAACGGAATTCTAAAGCATTGAAAGAAGCATGTCGAAGCTGACCATTACACCTTGAGTCTATTAGTCCCATTGACATAGAAGGGTAATTCTCTCTCTCTCTCTCTATCTCTCTCTATCTCTCTCTCTCTGTGTCAGATTCCTGTCACTCGTGAGTGGGTGATATTCTAGGATCACGTCTGTTTGCTTCTGCACCGTCCGTACAGTAGGAAGGTGTGACACTCAAGTCTTTGGCACATACAAACATTAAACAGAGCACCATGCTCCACCCTCAACCAAAATACAGCTGAACAGGTTTCTGTGCCATACTCAGAATACAGATCACAATTTATAGATTATATTCTCTATTTTCTGATCTGATAATTAAATAATGTAGATGTTCTTGCATACTGAATACGTTATTCTAGCAATAATAAAATTTAAAGGTGCTACGTGTAATATGTTTAGTTTAAAACATTAAAATAGCTACCAAAATTATCAAAAGGTATAAGAAATATCAGTTTTGGTGATATGGCAGACATCTATGTACCGCGTTAGAGATATTTTATGAAATGAACAGATAATTCTGGCCCAGACAGCCTCCGGCCAGCCAACCGTGGAAAAACCACTTTATACCTCATGGGTCAAGTCAAGTCATTAGCTTGTAGGCAGTAACCAAAACAGGAAGAAGAAATGTGTGTGCATAGGATCCATGGCTGACCTGCCTGCACGCTTGCATCTTGTTGCTTTATTGTTCTAAGTAAATTAAACATATTTATTTACAGAGAATCTCTTAATTACTCAAATATTAGGCATTGGAATCAGTTCATAGGAAAGAATTTTCAAACTAGCGCCGATTTATTAAGGAAGGGAAGTCCGTCTGAGCGAATAAGTAGGCTAATATTCTCAAAGCATGGATTTAGGCTGTACAATTTTTTTTAGGTCAATCTGTTAATTGCACCAACATTGTTCTACTGAAACTATATCTTAGTTTGTTCATACAAGACGTAGTTACAGCCTGATCGATATGCCCCGGCATGCGCCACCCGGAGTGTTGCTTTCCACCGGATGAATCAGAACGAGTACCGAGGAAACCATAAATTGATTGGTTATGCCTGATGCTGACTAAAGTTTCTAATGGACTGTTGAGTAAACCGCTATTAATGCAAATGGTGCATAATCTTCTCATTGGACAATTCAAAGACATTTTTCTTGCCAGTGTCCCAAGCACACCCGAGACGTTTACAGTCGTGTGGAGGTAGCATTTAGGTTGGAGCGCTGCGACTGTGTGTTCTGTTTTCACACAGAGATTGGCTGCCTGGGCCAAAGAGATTGCTGCGAGCAGTTGGCAAGAGAAGAGCGCGCATGCCAGGCACGCCGTACCATAGGAAAGCAATGCAATTGCTGCCGATGAGTGTCTAGCGACTCTTCTGTGTGATCGGGGCCTACCAGGAACTAAACACAGATCAAGGATGTTCTCTGGTTTTTGTGTTTCTTTTCGTCTGGCATGCGCGGTTGCTGCCTCCGACACATTAGAGTTGCCTGCAAACCATAGCCTACCGTTCCATATGGCGTTGATAATGTTTGGCTGAATGTGTCTGTTTTCTTGCTGATACGGCACGGGGATATTATTAAAGGCATGGTCAGCCATTCATGCTAACTTTGAGCTCAAATCAAAACAGTTTCGTTCTGCAGTCCTTCGTGGGGCCGCATCACACGTTGAAGTGCATTGTGAAGCAAAGCGTAGTGCTACGACTTTGTTGATACGAGCGGTGTTAGCCACTTTGTTTATGTTACTATTAACGGAGCCAGGAGGATGTTCCCAAAAGTCACATTATATTTAGAGCAGACAGGAAATATTAAACATATTTATATATTGTTTTTAATAGATAGTTCAAACTGCATAAATTCCTCTCTAAAAAACTAACCAGATAATGGCAAAAATTGTTAGTGTCACACTTATATAGCAAGAGCATAGTGATCTAAAAACAGTAATTAACTTCTGGACATGATCTATGAAATACAATGATTGTAAGTTAATCAGTTTTAATTTATGAGTACTGCAAAATTAAAACACATAGATATATATCCAAAGTAAGGCCAGTGGATACCTGCCATTAATTTCCCAAAGAGCTAAACATATTGTAATTCCCTGCAATGTACTGTGAAATGGTTAACCCTTAGATGTACAGTATATATTGCATATACAGTACAGTGTAAATATGTGCAGTATGATATATGTATTTTCCCACATATAACATGACAATTGCTACAACTATGACAAACAGTGGAAACAATATTGAACATATGACGATGACAAACGGTAACATTATAAAAATGCATTATTCAAAGAAATTAATTACTAACAGGATAACTCTGAAGCCTTATACAGTTTGATATGCTTAGTGTTATGAATAACTGCAGTATACACAGAGAGAAGTAACAGTGGCTACAAAACATATCACACTCACCTCCTTATAGTACTTGTCTGGACATTTTTAGAGTGAAAACGACTGTACAACCAAGCAACCCTTGATTGGACTATTATGAAATCACGAGTCAATCCACCATCTGCACACTGTGCCTTCTTTCTCCAAACTACTTTCTTGTGTTCCTTCATGCACCCTCTCTTCCAGAGAATAGAACCATGCCAATAATACATCTAAGTTCATTGGATTTTGCGGGGAATATTCTGACCTGGGCAACAGAATGCAAAGTGTCATTGTTTGCTATTGGTTTCATTTGGCAGGAGCCTGCGCTGGACCAGCAGTCATTGGCTCTGTTTGGACACCAGCATCTGTGGAGGGACGTTTCTGGCCCTGTTATAAGATAGACAGAGAAATGTATCATTGTAAATTCATATTCATTAAGCATCTTCATATATTTTGTGGTTTATTTGTGTTACTTTAAACTTTCTTTTATTTTTAATTTTTTTGTACAATTCTAAAGAGTATCCTATCCTATTGGATACAAATTAGGTTGAACAAATTTTTAAAAAATTTAATAAGAATAATAATAATTGTATTTGTACAATTAATTAATTAATCTCTTAGTCAGGTTCATGAAGTGGATTCATATTTTACTAGGCCATCTAGTTGAAATATAAGGTAAAGTGGAACTAATCACAGAAAATGAAATATATGATTAAATGTTTAAATTAAAGTTATTCTTGAGCAAGATCGTCGATATTTGAAATAGATAAAAACTTTCAAAAATATCACTCATGCCATGGGCACTCCCTCAGAAGCTCAGCCCCACACATTGGAAACACATTGCCAAGGCTATGATAATATTGGGTGGCACTGGTGCGGTCTGCACCACTTTGTCTTCCCATTTACAGAGCCAGGGCTGTGTAGAAACGCACATGTTTTTCAGCATGCACACAGAATGGGCAGTTGGCAAAACAGTGGATTAGTTTACTCGCTGACTCTACCTTTAATTTAGAGGGCTACGTTTGCATTTTCACACCAAAGAGCTGCATAAACACTATACCAGGTTTTTGAAGAACAAGTTGATAGAGTTTCTCTTCTCTAGTTTCCTGGGGACATTGACTGCTTCCACTCCACCCTTGGATGCTCCAGACACTGAGTTGTCTATGGGGGTCTCTGAGGGCTTGGCGCTGGCCTTAGGTTCGTCCGTGGCTCTTGCGACCTGGGTTCCTGCTGTGGTGCCAGGCTGAGCAGATGCCTCCACCTTTGGTCCAGCAGCCTTATGAACATTATCAAGTCAATGGTAAAGCATACATTCTAGCTGTCTAATAAGAAATGTAACATTGCCTAAGTTAGATGACGGAAAGAATTAACATATTCTGCATATACACTGTTAGGAAACAGTCTTAGATTTAGACATACAGTACATTGTGACAAACATTTTGACAATCTGATTTGGGAAACATTCATGCTGATAGTTTTAGGGATTATTGTACTGGAAAACATACGTATACTGTTACAACTGCTTGGTTTAGAGCGTGTGTTGCCTTAGCGGGTGTATTAAAATAACATGGTTTAATAGAGTCACTCTGGTTAAAAATGGCCTGTATGGCTGTGGAGTAATTTTACTGTATTTACCACTCCAGCAGTTTTCCTGAGAAGCTGAAATCCACTTGTGGAAGCAGTCTGGATTTTTGTTCCCATTTGGTTAAACAGTACCTCAAATTCACATTACGAGATTTCTGTCACTAATGTTTTTATTTTATTTTATTTTTTTGTTTGTTTTTGCATGTGTAAAACTCATTTAGATACATTTAGATATCCTACATAAAGGCCAAAAAAACCTTTGATATTTATATATTTACCTTAGGCTTGAAGAGGGAAAGGAAAGGCACTTTCGATGGCAGTTTCTTTTCTTCGGCGAGAGACAGTAGGACCTCTGGCTTAGCAGCAGCCTCTAGGGTGCTGGTCTTTGAAGCATCCACCTTCTTCAATGTTGAAGAAAGGATAAATACAAATCATAAACTATCTATGGTTAGAGGCATGTCAAATGGCCATTGTGGAATGTGACTGCCAGCTGGAAGTGATGGAAGAGCTAATAGGAGAAAGATGAGCCAGCCAGCACACCAATGAAGATACAGTAAGAAACAGAATCATTATGTAAGGACAGGACCCCATCTTCTTGGAAAGCAGCAGCACAAAGATTCCCCAAGAAGATTCCCTAAGAAGATTCCCTAAGAGAAGATTGGATGGCCCATTAGTGGTCCAGCATTCCTATCATTGTTTTTTGCTGATTTACCTGATATTGTATAATTGGTTGTTGAACCTCCACTGTCTGCAGGAAAATGAAGATATTTGTAATTGGATTCAATCATATTAAAACCAAATTCTCAAAAAGACCTAGAAAGAAATGGTCCTCCTAAAAGAGATTCTACTAAGTAACTACAGCTTTGATAACATGGCAGAGAGCCTGTAGAAATACTGTTTAGTAAACTTTCCTTGGATAATGTGAAACATTCCAAGATTAGAGTAGAGACCTCTGATTTACCTGAACGTCTACAACTGGCTGTGGCAGCTCCTCCATACTTTCCTAGAGAGCAAAATTTGTTTTTATTTTGATCTTAAGCCAATATGCAGTACTGTACCATGGAAACCATTCAATAAATTAGTGCTGTGATAGTGGATACATTTTATACTTTGCATTCATGCTGATGGTTATTGTATAACGTTTATATAAAATTTGACATTGGCCACTCCTCGATCACAACACGTGCATAAATAGTGGGAAACTCTATAATAGTCTTTAATAGTAAGCTGGTTGGCTATAATGCAATGGAGGAGGGTACCTTTAATATCAAACATTAAGCACATATTCCCTGAACATTGGGAACATTGCCTGCTGATTTACCTGAGTGGTTACATCTGGCTGTGGTGCTGCCTCTTCCTTGAGCTCAACATTATTTTCATTCTGATGCGATGCAAATAAAGCATTATGTGAAAATATGTAGGAGAGAACTGTCATATTTCATAATGGCAGTTAATTGATGTGATAGTGTGTAGATTAAAATGCATTTCATATCTTTTATGTTGTTTGGGAAGTAAGACATAGAAATATCTCTGAGAGAGATTTTGCGTGACTATTTAATAACCTTAATATTCATAATGACTTGAAAGTAATGTAAACTATTAAATTATAGATTTAATTTGACTTTTTTTTAACCAAGAGCTTATACTGTATATGCATCTTTACTGCATGGCTCTGTTTCTACCGCTAAGTGTCACCCTAAGTGCAACAGCATCTCAAACCAAAACAAATGCTTTGTGGGCCACAAACACACACACTCACACACACACACAGACTAACATTCATGCACAGCCGGCCCAGTATGACAACAAAGAACAGAGGAATTTGGAGGAACACACAGGAGGCTGTCATACTCAGAGTGCAATTACTACACATTTTTTACATAGGAAAGTTGTTTGCTGCTATACACATTACTCATGCTTACAACACCGTACACAACATCTTTAATATTGAGAAACGTACTACTGCTGACGTTTAGTGCTGGTCTTATAATGCAGTTTAATTGACAGCTGTTTATGCTGTACAGTATATAATGGGAAACAATGTTAATTAGGTCTGGGTTTAAAAAAAGAAGAGATTTGTTATTGGCAGTCAATAACTGAAAAGTGTGCAGTTTCAACCACCTCCCAGTTGTAGATGAAATGAACAAGACAGCACGGTCAGTTAGATTCCTGTGACCAATATAGTAATCTACTATGCATGCTGCAGTCTTGCATTGGGCATTGGCTCCACCTGTTGGTGTATCGTTTGCTATAGATGCTTTGCCACCTATCAGTGCCTCAATTCACATCGTTTACACAATAAATGCTACATGACACACCACTGAACATTGACACCAAAGTGTGTACATCTATACAATGACAAATACATCTTTATTTTACCTTTGAACGGAAAAATCTGTTCAATGTATCCTTGGCTAATTTTCCCTTTGACGCCTCCGTTTCCTTTGTGGCAGCTTTTGGTTCTTCTTTTGGTGTGGCTTTTATGGGCTTAGCAGCTGGATCCCCTTTGAACTCCATTTTTGGTGGCTCAGGAGGAGGAGGTGGAGGAATAGACATTCCCTTTGGTGCTGCTGGAGGATCCGAAACTGACACAACCTATTCACCAGGGTCAGTGTTAGAGGAAACACAGCAAACTGGTAAATAATTTGACCATTTTAACTAAACCAGACCAACATTGAATTTGCTTGCAATTCAATGGGCGATAAAAGCAACTTTGAAATGTTTAATAATTTTTTAATTAAATGTTTAATATATTGTAAACCACGCTATTAATTATTGGTATGAATGATTTATTAGCAAATGAATAGCAGTTACTTTACTTTCAATTGAACATGATGTGATTTGACAATGGCAAGTTTTACCAAAATATCTCCATTAAATACTTAATTGTTGTAATATGCTATCTCACAGTTGTAGATGGCTCTGTTGATGGGATCTGTTGCTGGGACTATTTGGCAGAAAGAAAACAAAATAAGTGCTAGTGTGATGGTTAATGAGTAAACAATTAAGCAAGCAAATGTGTTGGACCTGCCAAAGGTGCAGTAGAAAAACTGATTAGACACGGCAAGAAATATCCTTTCTCAGACGGATATACTCAGTATTATTGGCATGAAAATGGGATGATTTAATATGGATTTAGCGTGACTTTGAAAAATGTATTATAAACATTTTCACCTTGTCTTTTGGAGCATCAGCAGAAGCTTTTTCTTTTTTGGATGTTTTAGTAGGAGTCACCTTGAAGATACAATGGAATTATATTTATATAAACACAGAATGTACATATATAGAGTACTTAACCTTCAAATCTATTCAGTAAACTTTGTTGAATAATATCTCACCTAACACTACTATACATTGAAACAGCAGTTCAATAATTTAAACATAAAACATAAATGGATATGGCTGATGTAAATCTAACAGGGCAATAATTATTTTGATAGCTAACTGAAGCCTTTCAGACATGCAGACATAGGCTTTTATGCTAAGCTAACCAAGCCATACAGAGTGTACACTGAGGTCCTGACAGAGCACATAGAGTACATGCGCTGTCATTGTGACGGCCTTTGTGCTCTGGAGATGGCGTAGGCCTGCCCTCGCTCTATCTTCACACATCTTAACTTCCAATTGCACAGGCCTCCCTTGTGAGCTCACACTAGGGGTTGAACAATAGGCCACCACATTCCCGCATGTTCAAAGACTTGATTAGCATGGGGATGGGGCAATGGTAACTCTTTAAAAAGGCATGATTACAAAGGAAAGCATGATGAAGAGGAAAACACAGTCAGTGGTTGTTGTAGTCCTTCTTTATGGAAAGACTACATCGTCACCATAGACATTGTACTTCCTTTGTAAGTTCCTTTTGCATAGAACAGACATGACACTTTTTGAATGACAACCACAAAATGGTTCTTCTTTAAATAAAAACACTATGAATGATTTATAAAAGAAATACAAATTATTATAAACTTTCTGTAAAATCTGGAATTTTACAGATTGTTTTACAGATGTTGAACTTGTTTTTCTTACAAACCCCTAAGTATTATAATTAAATCTCAAACATGAAAAACTGGCATAAAACATACATTCAAATAATATATGCATTACAAATAGCACACATATGTAATACTAACTTTGTTTATCGGGGTGAGAGACACATTACCACATGCTGCCCCAGAATAAATATCAGATTATTTACATGTGGTTCACACAAGTTTCACAGTAAGTATTTGTTGTGTTTGTGGGTTGTGATAAAATCTTTTGGACAATTTGGTCAAACAATTTAATAAATTGGCTGCAAAAATGCAGGTTGGTGTTTCAACCTTTATATATATATTTTGCAGTCAATCAAGCTACACAATTTCTATTATAGTAGTTTGCTGAAATATTGTACTTACTAGTGTTTTGAAGAAGTTCATAACTGATTTCTCTTCTGTGTAACTTTCCTCTAGGCTTTCGAGAACTTTGTCGGCTTCACTTATTTCCTCCTCTGGATTCAGTTGTTGAGACACACTTTCTGACTCCTTAAATGTTTCTGAATCTTGCTTTATGTTAGCTGGCTCCTATATGCCACAGAGATGAGCCTTGGAGTCAGTGTGGAAGTAGTGGAACTGATACAGTATGTAGAGTATTAATCGCAGCATTGAGATGGGAGCACAATTCCAACCATGCCTCTGCCTACTCAGAGTACTGTTAACAATCACCCTTTTATTAATGTCTGCATCCCCCCCACACTCATTGATATTCAACAATGTCCAAGTGGTATGCTTTAAGAATTCTTGGGGGAAAATTGTATACTTTCATTTGAGGTGATGGTGACGGTGACAACCTTTTAAATAAACTGTATGTGATTTTAATGTATTCTTATGTTTGATATTCAGATTAATTTCTGGTTTGGTTATCTGGGCCTGATATATATATATATATATATATATATATATATACTTTATATACACACACATACTGTATCACTATTCAAGTACAGTTTAAATGTGACAACTATAGAAATTCATTAAAATCATTTTGATTTGCATGGTTTTACCAAGATTTTCTGCTAAAATAACATTACATAAAGAATCAATTAAAGTATGCAATCAGTGTGCTTACATATTTATTGTAAATCATTAGATCCTTTTTTACATTTTGCATAATTTCTAATGGATACTAAAATACCATAGGGTTTAGACGTTTTCATTATTTGATCACACTTCCATTGAACTACATTTTTCCTAATTGTATTAGGGTGACATGTCTCTTTAAAGGCATTTAAATACTAACACGTCTGTAGACAGCTTGTTCCATGAAAGTTTTACATGCTGACTGTACCAGAGCGAGGTACGCTGCCATTTTGTCCTACTCAGCGAGAGAGCATCGCCTGCCTTCCCAGGATCACCTTTCAAAACCTGCCTCTAAATATGCAATGCATTTGGTCATTACACAATAAAAATGCATTGAGTAATTTCTTGTGTTAACCTTTATGTTTCTGTCTTCACCGTGTCTCCCCCAGATGGACTGCTCAAATTCCACAGCAATTTATGCAATGTGCGCTTCTGCAGTTCCTGACTCACAATGTTTCCCTTCTTATGCTTGAATAACATGATCCACTACAGAAATGTCACCAGTAGTGGGAAAAGACTGCCCATCTATGACCCATCACCTATAACAGTATCTGGAACAATGACCTCAACAACTGCTTCTACTGTATGCATTTCTTCAACAATCGAGTGACATAAGACTCATCAGTCTCAACTGGTTCTGCTGCTGTGACATTCTCCAAATCCACACTGAATGGGTCTTATGTTTTCTTAAATTAATACAGGGCAGGAATAAGTGGTGTCAGAGTCTTCCAGTATCTCTATATCAGTCACCAATGCAGCAGGGATTATCTAGTGTGGCTCCACCCAGCTAATTGCTGTCAGCTCAATTGTTTTTCCTGAGATTGTAGTCACGGAACCCTGTTCACATGAACATTTTTACAGCCACCTTGCTGGAGGACCAAGCAGGTTGGGCTACTGAGGTGACGTTGAAGTCAAGCGTGTTTTGAGATGGTGATAAAATTGAGACAATCAAAACAGCTGTAGCAATGTCGATTGGTTATACGCTGTCCAATAGTTTCAAAAGGAACATCACATACATCAAAGAAAACACTTCAACAAGTGTGGTTGACTGATCTGGGCTCTCTCTCTTCCCTATACACAAATCATTATCCTGACAGTTGTTACTGGTTTCCTCTTCAGTAATAATTGAATAAGAAATGTTTTTTCTTTACAATTACATTTCTCCAGTGGTTCTATTTTGACTCTGTGGTCTGTGTGCACTGTAGGATCGGGATAAATTATGTTTGTTAACTTATAACTTATGTTTGGATGTTGTAACAACAGTTAAAACATGCCCGGCTGCAAAATAATTTAATATTTTAATATGTATAGAACATTTATATATATATATATATAATTTATTTTTTCTGTCTTTGGAGAACAATTGCCTGGCAACTTATGGTTACAATAGGACAATGATTCCAAGGAGTTAAAGGTGAGAGAGAGAGAGAGAGAAGAACACTATATTGATACTTACAGGTTGTGGGTTGTTGGCTGGAGAAGCTGCATCTGTGTGATTTTCACTTATGCTCTCATTTGCATTTGTGTTCCCTTGGGCAGCAAACACCTTTGTTTTCTTTGTGAACATTTTGTCAAAGGGGTTCATTTTCTTGGGTTTCTTGACACATTCCTCTTCAATAGTGTTATCTGTGTTTTCACATATTTGATCTTCACGTTTGTGGAGTTGGCCATCTAATTCCATTACCACAGAATCAGAACTATTTGACTCTGTGTTTGGGATTAATGGTATTGGCTGACAGTTTTGCTGAACTGCCTTTTCACTGTAAACTGCAAAATAATTGTGATATAACACATTGTGATATAATGTTTGGTCACATTGACATAATTGTTACAGAGACATTATTGATTGATTTTGTTAAACAAAACAGAGCTGTACCAATAATTTCTTCAATAGCAAAGAATATGCTGTAGTTTTACAGCACTAAATTATACACTTTTGGTAAGCAGCAAGGTAGTCATCCCAAACCACAATGATATTTATGACATGCTCCACGACGCAAACATGGGCTAGTCTGTTCTGGGAAAATTGACACTTGCCAAAATCAATATTATCCTTTTCATAAACTCAGGGAGTCCAGTTGCTTCATTGAGCAGTAAGGTATTGTTACACCGTGACTAATTAAACATCTCCACCTCATCCATACATATACTGTATGTGACCACGCCTGTAATTTACATTGTTAGACACAACACTTAGTACAGCCAGGAGTTTACAGAGCCATAGCAATATCAAACTAATCCCATAGGTAAGTTCCACAAACATCAATTAACTGTGTTAGTTTAGTAATAAAAGAAAGTGTTATTCATAGTTCTTATTGTTCTTGTTGACTTATTAAGGTTAGCATATTTATGTTTTGATAAATTAAACAGCCTATTTGTCTTTACATACAGTACATATGTATGATGTTAATGTGTGTGTGTGTGTGTGTGTGTGTGTGTGTGTGTGTGTGTGTGTGTGAGTGTGTGTGTGTGTGTGAGTGTGAGTGTAGACAATTAACGTTTCAACATTAATTACATTGTATAAATAACTAAAATGTACATAATATGCACACGATACAAAAGTGTTGGCACTTACCTTTAGGACCCAAGCCATTTGTTTGGATGTCTACAGCAATACCATTAACCCCTCCATTTTCATGCTTTTCAAGAATATTCCCGCTCTATTTAAAAAAAAAAAACACATTATTCTTATTAATCTCTACTGAAAAATAGTAACTTGGCATGGCTAAGGATAGCCTGCATGCTTGAAACAAACAGATTTACATCGATATTTCATCATTTCACATTTTCCCGTATAGCGATATGTTCATGTTCTCTATAAAGTGGAAAACATTGTTGCTAAATCTAAAGTTGCATCATATAAAATATAAAAACAAATAATGTAATTAATAACATTTTACCTCGTTTAGCTCTATTGGTCTGGAATTCTCATTTCCCATAATTATCCAATTTTAGAACTACTGTATAGAAAAAACAGTTAAATAGAATCCAGTTCATTTTTTATAAACACCATTCAAAGTATGGCATTTTACCTTGTGTGTCCTCTGTAAGTCAGATACAGTATGCTCCTGCAAAGCAACGTGCTAAATAAATCCCTTTCCGTCTGTCAAATGGGGTGTATTTATGCTGAACTGTGTATATATACTCAAGTCTACTGTGCTTAAATGGGCGGGACTGTTTGTTATTAATGAATTGGATGTCCTTCAACAACTGTCCACCACCAACAATAACAACACTTACTAAATAAATACATACAGTACCACATCACATAACTAATATTTTTGTAAATGATCTGAAAATAAGCACAATAAAAATAATAGTATAATAATAATAATGTTATTGTACAGTAAATGATAATGCACAGCAATAAAGATTTGTGAAGAAATATGGCTGGGAAGAAACAGGATGTGTACAAAGGATATAGTACAGGTGTGCCATTATTAGTTATTTGCTTGGACTGGTACTCTTCCAACCAGGGCAAAACAGCATTGAATTAACTATATGTCACGTTGACTGTAAGAAATTGTTTGTTATTTTATTTTTACTTTTGGTATGGACAATTGTGTCCACATATTGAACCCATGACCTTTCAACTGGGAGTCATAAACCCTGACCATGTTGGCCCATTAACTTGTATAAAAGAGTACTGCCTACTGCTATCATTATATTTATTACCAGATAATTACCATACAAACAATACAATATATAATGATTTGTGTTTCCCTTTAAATACTGTACCTCTACTGTATGAGTAACTTATTTACTTTTCTGCAATTAAAACTTAAACATTTTTTATTTATTTCCTATTTATTTCCTATCCAGTGCATGGGATTCATGAACACAATATACTGTTGTAGTCTATAGTCTGTAGTGGGAGTTGGAATCCCTTGGATTTACTGTGTGCTTTATGGTAGAATGAGAAACAGCGCAACCTCTTCTCCAATACAATTTACACATTCCAGTTTGATTTTTCATATATTTTATTGGCTCCAAATATTGTCATTGTGTCACTTTCTGTAGAAACTATGTTTTTAATTGTAATAAAACAGTTGGTAGATTCCATGCACATTCATCAAATCTGAGGAATGTTTGTATTCATTAAATATTTGAACTTGGGTGGAGTGCTGTTTACTAATGGATATTTAAATATCATTAGTCCTGGCTGATCCAAAGTGTAATTCAACAAGTATTCATATTTTAAGTTTAAATACATTATTAATTATGAGTTCTAACTAACACAATCTATTAAATGTTACGTGTCAAACTGTAGCTTGTGGATATCTCAAAAGGAACTACTTAATATATGTAGTTTGTTTCGTTTGTTTTAACAGTAATAATGTACAAGAGAAATAAACAAATCATACTTTAACTACATTTACAATGTACGTTCTATTATCTAGTATCACGTACTTATAACTCCGTTGCGCTAGGGGGCAGTAATCCATAACTGTTCATATTGCGTGAGACAGAAGAAGCCAACATGGCAGCTACTATGAAGCCGAATGTGGTAAATAAATCAACATTACAGTTTTTATAATGTATTAATAACATTTCAGGGGTAGTCTCGCTATTACGTCTACAGTTTAATTTCTACCCAAGCAAGGAAAACACTATTATCGCAATACTGATGTAATTTAGTCCTTAGCCACACCCTCGTGTCTGTCTGCGGTAACGCATAAATGCACTACAGTACGGCAGCTACTACTGGAACGATCTCTGATTATAAATTAAATTATAGTAGTGGTGATGATGGGGATGGTCATGCCAGGGTTGTGATTGTTAGGCTACAACCCGACAAACTTCATCTGCCACGGTGCCACCATTATCTGTGAAGCAACGCCGATGCTCAGACAATTCCCAACCCCAACATGACCAGTACTGCATTGTCCTACCATTATTAGTTAGACGATTAGTTAAGACTAAACTTATTGACGTGCTTTATTACTTTAGGTTCATCTGCCCAGTCACATTATATTTGTATTAGGATTATACACGATGCCCCTCAACTTTACCTGAATAGCAAGACTTGCCTTGCTTTGTTTGTATTTGAAACATGAATAATTTCTCATATTTTCTCATAGGCAGTTGAAGATGTCCATGTCACTTTTGAAGATCAACAGAAGATCAATAAATTTGCAACGAACACAAGTCGAATGACAGAACTCAAAGATGAAATAGAAGCTAAGAAAGTAAGATTTTAGAATTGTGAATATTTGATCATTACTTGAATTCTGTCAGTTCTGCTCATAGTCACTATATACAGTGTTATAGTTAAAGGTATGATAAGCCATACACTTTTTGTCAAATTCACCAGATATCTCCTTGTGGTCCGGTATCTTACTGTACTCTCGATGTATGAAGGGTAATACAAATTGTAAAAATGTAATTAAAACTATTGTAGTAAATCATACAATAAGGCATCCAATTTCAAACAATCATTGACAATTAAATATAATTTAATTTGAAGTTACATTTTAACATCAAATTGAATTACACTTTCACTGGTAAAATATCTAAAATCAAGAGTGATTGCTTTAAAACTGACATTGAGGTTCCTCTTGCTGTTTCTATTTCGTCCAGTATTTATATTTCAGCCAGTGCAATTCCATTCACCACTGTTTTAGTTTTGAAAGAGTTTGCATTTAGGTTGTTGCAAAGCTCCTCCCAATCAAGTCGACTACGATACTATTAGTTCTGTAAACCCCGCACACTACAGGATATTGGGCAGATAATCAGTTCCGACCAGCCTCGAGTAGACTGATTGTCGGGAGGTGCTAATCAGCCCTTGATCGGGCCAAAAATCCTCTAGTGTGGGGTCAGCATTAATGCTTTTTGAGCTGTAATCTTAACTGTAAGACTGCACTGTGATGAAACACAGTGTTAATTTTAACAAGATTTTATGGTTAGAAAATGAACACATCATATTCTTAAAAAAATAGCCCTGGACTTGGCTGGTTTCCAACAATACTCCTTGTACTCCTTGTCCAAGCAAACCTGACTCAAATTAATGGGTTGTTATCATTCTCCGCAGAAGCCAGATTTATAATGACGCATTCATTTAGAGTCGGGTGTGTTGGAGCAGGGAGACATGTACAACATGCAGGGCAGAGGTATCCCAGGACCAGGGCTGGGAAACGCTGCCTTATGGCATTGAAGAGAGAGGAATGACTTACTTGCTCTTTGACATGTTATGTTGGTAGGGAACTTTAAAACTGCTTACCACTCTGTTACGTATCTTTGCAGAAGTCCTTGCAGAACTTGCAGGATGCAAGTGATGACCTGATGATGTTTGATGATGACTCCTTGTTGATCCCTTATCAAATTGGAGATGTCTTTGTGAGTCACACCCAGGAAGAAACACAGGAAATGCTGGAGGCTGCTAAGGTTTGATAATTGTATATGTACTTTTTTACTGTTGCAATTAATAGGCCAATGAAGAATATCAAAGCTATTCAAATGCACCCATAACCCTTTAATGCAGCATCAGAAGCTACTGCTGGAAAGCATTTTATTAAAGAACTTGCATAGTGATTAGCATGACACGTAATGGGTCTCTGAACAGACTTGTACTGTCTCTGACTATGCTTCATGCCACTTTATTTCACATCTGCATGAAAAGGAAGCTTCTTTTACGTACCGTCTTCCACGTCCACAGGAAGCCATGGAGCGGGATATCAGGAAGCTGGAAGAGCGTGTCACAGCCATACAGCAGCTGCTGGGTGATCTCAAGATCCAGCTTTACGCCAAGTTTGGAAACAACATTAATTTGGAGGCAGATGAAAGCTGAGCCATTTCAATGGACAGCTGCAGTAACATGGACATTTTCATGCAGCTCAGCTATCGCACCACCCGGGGTTTGTCCAACAAAACCACCCAGTGGATTAAAGTTTAGTTGGGGTGGATCTGATGCAAGTATGAATATTTCTTAGTATACCACACACACACACACACACACACACACACATATATGTTTTGTTGATGATCTTTTGGAAGGAGAATAATATAATAATGACAGCAATGGTGGAATTTGGAAAGTTGAATAAATTCTATCGAAAACTGCTTGACACGGATATAGTTTATTGAATATTTATGAACATAGTATTCCCATTTCCAATTCACTTCGTTTTGGTTCGTTTTAAGTGCAAATTATATATATGCTGCTATTCATAAAATAACAATGTTTTATTATATCTAGCTATCAGTTGAAAATAATTTCAGGTACCTAAAAATATTGTTATTAGATAATCTGTTGTGGCTCTTGACCAAGGTACTGACATTGGGCCTGGAGTTAATCAGGTAAAGATGGGTCGAAGTCAAACACATGATAACTATTATATCCTACAATATCCACATATATTGCCTGTGCTTACTGTAATAACTATGTTTGAAACCAAGGTGGTAAAGCCAGGTGTACAGTATTTCCATATCAGGGGAACAGGCAGACTCAAAGCACCCAGATTACACTTTTTTTAGCTACAGGCCTTAGCTAGCTGAGATCTTTTATTCAATATGGAGTTGGGCTACTTCTGCTGCTGCCTACAAAAACACCCCCTCAAGTCAAAATGTAATGTTAGAATCTCAGGCAAGGCTTCTCAACACAGAGTTATTACTTGACGCTATAGCAAAATGGCTACATTTAATATTTACTTACTAAAACACATCAAAATGCAATTGGAGATTTAGCTACATTAATTACACATTCATATACAATTGGATATGTAAAGATATAACTGAAATGTGTTATTGTTATGAAATTATTAGCGTTTTCAACAGCTACAGTTAAACCAGGTTAAAAATAAGACAGGAATGTCAATAGTCCATTATACAGGTATGCAACAAGTGTGGCTATTGGTCAGGAGGTCATGCTTTCCAACCTCAGTTCTGACCTCACTAAGTGTACTTACTCAAGTTTACTCAGACGGCAGTGCGTTACGTTTGACACACTTGCTACAAGTGTTTATGAATTTATGAATTGTGCCTAAAGTGTTAGCATTCTGAAAAAAAACTTGTATTAGTGACTCAGGCTAGGTTAGGTGCACTAATACTAATATATATATATAACATCTAATGAATTTATAAGTAAATTACTTTGTCAATTCAATTATTAAATTGTTTTAACTTTTCCACAATATTTACATTTAATAAGATGTGTACATTTTTAGCTTGGACAAGTACAAATAATACACAGCCACATTAATGGAGTGTGGTTTGCTTGAGCTAATAAAATATAAGAAACAACATTTATAGCTGACACCTCTGGAGGATCAAGATCTCAATTAAAAAGTTCCTCAAGGTTTCCCGCTGAACACTTAACTTTATTTAAGAGGTTAAGAGGAACTCCACCCACTGCTTGTTAAGTATGCCATGTGGATAAGATACTTTTTATTACCAGTAATTGTTTTTCAATTATTAGCATACACGATAAGCACTAGCTCTTTTAAAAGTGAAGCTTTTATTTTGTTAAAAAGTCTGTTATTTTGTTAATTGGTAAGCATAGTATCTGATTTGCTGTTCTATTTTAAAATTCAACCTAGTCGCGTTAACATAAATCTACCAGCAGGTGTCTCTCTGTCACTAATATTCAGTCAAAGAGCTCATAGCTTTCTGGCCAGACACAATATATTAAGCATATTCTTTCTATTTTAAAATTCAACCTAGTCGCGTTAACATAAATCTACCAGCAGGTGTCTCTCTGTCACTAATATTCAGTCAAAGAGCTCATAGCTTTCTGGCCAGACACTGTATATTAAGCATATTCTTTCAGTAAAATAACGTTCACTGAAGATGCACGTTAACACATTCATTGCTTAATCAGAGAAACCTTTTAAAGTGTGGAGGACATTATTTGTGAATGTGAAAAACATCAGTATGCTTACCCCTTAACTATACATTATTATGTTGTTATTTGCATCCTGCCCTCCCTTAAGGGATTTGTACCCATGTATTCTTTGTCTTTTGCTCACTGACTTTTTGTTTGTCTGTATAGCAGGGTGTCAGGATAATGACAGACACCTCACACTCAAAAAGACACCATCTTGAGCCAGTGGCATTTTCTATACTACTTATAGTTATTTTGCTAAGTTTCTTGCACTACAGGCCTACTACATTTTACATATTAGCATATGCATTAGCATATTAGACACTGTTGACCTCAACTAAGGAGGTAATTGGGCGGTGGAAGAAACACTTTGAGGAACTCCTGAATCCGACTGACGCTCTCTGTGATCGAGACAGAGTTGGAGGCTGATGGGGGATCATCATCAATTTCCCTGGGGGAGGTCACTAAGGTAGTCAAACAACTCCACAGTGGCAAAGCCCCGGGGGTTGATGAGATTAGTCCAGAAATGCTAAAAGCTTTGGATGTGGAGGGGATGTCTTGGATGACACGCCTCTTTGACATCGCGTGGAGGTCGGGGACAGTGCTAAAGGAGTGGCAGTGGGCCTGGGAATATGTCCTTCCGGTCTACATGTGCTTTGTGGATCTAAAGAAGGCGTATGACAGGGTCCCCCGGGAGATACTGTGGGAGGTGCTGCGGGAGTATGGGGTGAGGGGGTCCCTTTTA